>JAJLXL010000020.1:268881-350066 GCA_030571255.1 Nakazawaea sp. yHDR128
AAAAAAAAAAAAACTCAAAAAATCCAGGGTACTAATTAGTTGCATAAAATACAACACAAGATGGCCCAAGAACAAGACACCATGGCGGACCTTGCGACATTGATCCAGATGTCATTGGCCGTTGGATTCTTGAGACTGAGGAGAGTCGTCCGTGAGTACATCGAGACCCTGGGTGCTTTAGATATGGTGAAAGATTTATTGTTAGTGTATGTGGTTTCACGGTACTTTCTCAAGATATATGCGTACTTCCGCGGATATGGACTCATCTATGGGACTCAATTGGTCTATACAAGTGTTCTGAAGACGCTTTTCAAGCTGTTTCTTCAATTGCCTCCATTGAGAGCGAAAGTTGACAAGGAAGTGGCCAAGACTATCAGACAAGTGGAACATGAGTTGATGGTTACCGATGCTGGGATCCTCGATTTCCCTCAATTGCCGCCAGATGGGTTATCTGAAGACGCAGTAGTTGAGCAATTGTCGAGATTGCAAAAGCTCAAGCACACAGATTGGGAACACGGCAAGGTGTCGGGTGCTGTGTACCATGGAGGGGCTGATTTGGTCGATTTGCAGACAAAGCTGTTCCAGATGTTCTGTGTGTCGAACCAGTTGCACCCGGATGTGTTTCCCGGAGTCCGCAAGATGGAATCCGAGGTGGTTTCGATGGTTTTGAGGTTGTTCCACGGCCCAGAGACCAGTTGTGGGGCCACCACGTCTGGAGGTTCAGAGTCGTTAATTCTTGCCGTTTTGCTGGCCAGAGAGTACCTGAAGAGGTACCGTGGTATCACAGAGCCGGAAATCATCGCCCCAGAGACCATTCATGCTGCTGTAGAGAAACTGGCGTATTACTTCAAGATCAAGTTGCATCTTGTGCCAGTGGACCCTGTAAGTTATAAAGTAAATATCCGTAGGGTCAAGAAATTGATCAACTCCAACACGGTACTCTTGTTGGGGTCTCTGCCAAACTTCCCCCACGGGATCATAGATGACATCGAGTCTTTGAGTGAATTGCTGTTGCGTCACAACATCCCATTGCATGTCGACTGCTGTCTTGGTTCCTTCACCATGGCTGTCCTGAACAAAGCAGGATTCGAAGATGTTCCCCTTTTCGATTTCAGGTTGAAGGGAGTCACTTCTATCTCCTGTGACACTCACAAATACGGGTTTGCTCCAAAGGGCTCCTCGATCATCATGTATCGTTCTCCAAGATTGCGTGAGTGCCAGTATTTCATCACCGATACCTGGATCGGTGGATTGTATGGGTCTCCTGGGCTAGCAGGTAGCAAAAACGGATCTGTGATGGTTGGTTGCTGGGCAACCATGGTGTCTATTGGCGAGTCTGGGTACATTGCCAAATGTAAAGATATCTTCAATGCGGCAAGGAAGTTGAAGCTGCTGGTGTTGCTGAACAAAGACTTGAAGTTGATCGGAGATCCAGTCGGATCTGTCGTATCGTTCACCAGTGCCAGTGACAAAGTTTCAATCTACGCCGTGAGCGACGCCTTGAACAAGAGAGGCTGGCATCTCAGTGCCTTGCAGAAACCTGCAGCATTGCATTTGGCAACTACAGTGTTGAACGTGCCAGTTATTGGCGACTTGATCAATGACATCAATGAATGTGTGGAGGAGGTGAAGGCGAATGGAAAAGAAGTTAAGAGCGATACTGCAGCGATCTACGGTGTTGCTGGTAGTGTAAGCACTGCTGGTGTTGCCGATAAGGTGATTACTGGGTTTATCGATACTTTGTACAAGACTTCGCAGTCTGTTTGATTGGTATTAGAATATCATGTATATGAATTATTTAAGTTATTTAGTGTCTGCAGTGTAAGTTTGTCACCTAGTCTTCAATTCGAGGCATTCTTTGAGTTTTAACAAACTCTTCTCGATGTCACCATTTTATTTTACATTTTCAGCTAACCCCACTCCCCCAATTTCAATTATCACATCGTTACACCACTTCTATGATCTTCTTACTTATCTTATCAGTAAAAAAAAGTCAAAAAATCCCAAAGGTCTTTAGTCAGGTGTCAACAACACAGAGGCGCGATGGAGACTTGCTCGAACTGGAGCTCGAGTATTTTCGGATATCTCTCCATATACTGCTGGTTGGTAGCCCAAGTGCCCCAACAGGTGGAAAATTACAGAAATAAACGCTGCGACGGGATATCGTCGCTGTTTTTGGTATTGTGGTTTTTTGGCGATTTGACATCGTTGATCGGATGCATCTTGACGGGGCAGTTGGCGTTCCAAATATATTTGGCGGTGTATTTTCTCTACAATGATCTGGTACTATTCGGGCAGTGGTATTATTATACACATATTTATCCGAAAAAGGCGCACCACCGCCACCACCATCACCACCATGGAGCCGCACAGGATATTCCAATTATAGACGGAGTAGTGTTAGCTGAACCAGAAGAACACACTACCAGTAGAAGGGGGAGCTTCTTGAAGAAAGGAATGGTGATTGCTTCGACGATGTTCAGTCCGGTGCAAGGCGCACCCATCGTGGAATCTGCCGCCATGGATACACAGAAAATAGGGGTGCTGGTGTCGTGGGTATGCGCGGCATTATACCTTGGTGCCAGATTCCCTCAACTATACAAGAATTTCCGCCGGAAATCCGTGCAAGGGGTGTCGCCTTGGTTGTTTTTCACACTGATATTTGCGAATCTCTGCTACACTGCATCGATAGTGTTCAGTTGCAAATTCGACAAGGTTTTTTTTTACAATGAGCTCCCGTACATCTTGGGATCTAGCGGCACTATAGCGTTTGATCTCATCTACTTCTACCAGAGATGGGCGTATCGCGACGGAGCCAAGCTGAGACATGAAATGACTAGATTGGTATAGAAAACATTATAAAATGATGTTCCCAGTTATAAACGCATGACAATTGACGTCGGTGATGTGGATGTCCAATTGGTCCAAATGATTGGCCTTCTCTTGGAAAATGTAGGACTCGATCAAGTCTCTTGCCTCTTCGATGCACACCTCAATGGGAGCTGAGAGGCACATAGACTCCATTTTTTGTACCAAGAGCGCATCTGCAACTGGATTGCACAGTTTCGGGCCCTTTCCAGAGGGCTGTTCACTGGTATCTCCGCCCATGTTCCGTTATCTGATGCCCCTTATCGTGAGATTTTGATTTATTTTTGGCGCAACTAAAAAAATCTAAAATTCAAAACACAGCAAGAGCATCGAATACAACAGAGCAAGATGACAGAGACCGGAGAAACCACGATTCAGGATTTGCAGAACAAAATCGGAGAATTGACGGAGTTGATCCACCGCCAATCCAAAATTATCCAGCAAACCGGGCAGCAGGTGTTGGAATTGCAGATCAAGTCGTCACAGGACGATTTCAAGAAATTGGACACAGCCGATGAGGAGAAAGAGTACATCACCAATGACGATATAGTGCAATTGGTTGGCGAATTACAGGGACAGTTGGATTTTCTCGAATTGAGATCCATCCGGAGGACTCAGAACTCGACGTTGGCGAATAGCTCTGATTTGGTGGCCCCAGTTCCAAACAACGACGGTGAGTACTTTGATTCATTCCCCAAGACACTTGGAGAATTTGAGGAATTGGCCAATGAAAAAGTGTTGTTGATTGCGGATTTCTACGACTTGATCCCGCCTTCCGAGGAACAGGAGCTGAAATTGAACAAGATCTTGGAAGAAGGTGTTGTCGAGCCCGACAGACCGATCGACGACCAGTTGAAAGAGGATTTGGAGTCTCGGGAATTTTCTGAGTCGCAGGTGGCTTCTTTGTACGATGAGGTGAGCAGATTTGTTGGTTTGAAGAGCAGACGGAGTGCGGGTGTGTGGTAGAGTGTATAGGTGTGTTAGTGGGATGTTAGGGGGGATTCGGTGTCATTTTAGTGGCATTTTAGCCTGTTTAGCGGTGCTACATACTGGCTTGACGATGCTCTGATTTCACTTTGTGCTTCTCACTTAACGCTTTACAGTGCATTTTCTCTGCGCACAAAAAATCAAAAATCTTGATCTTGAAAAGTAGAAGTACAAAAGAAGTAAAGGATAGCCTTAACGCCCTGGCAATAACGCGCCTTAAAAACCCAAATGCACGGCGGAAAAAAGGTGAGACTTTCGCAGGAGCTCCGGGACCTGAAATTGGCCCGGGACAAGACCCGGATTCAGACATACAACCAGCTACAAGAGGTGGTGTTGAAAAACAAGGAGGCATCTCGGTATGACGAAAACACTTTAGAACAGACCACTATATTACTCGACATGAACCCGGAATTTTACACAGTATGGAACTGCAGAAGAGATATATTGAGTCATTTATATAAGCTGGCGGATTTAGCCGTTTTCCAACGGGAATTGGGGTTCGTATTGAAGCAGATCTTGAAGAACCCTAAATGTTACTGGATCTGGAACCACCGCATCTGGTGCTTGAAGTATATCAACAACAGGGACGTTTACGAAAAAGAGTTGGAGTTTGTGGGCCAGATGTTGGCAAGAGATGAAAGAAATTACCACGGCTGGGCGTACAGAAGGTTGATGATCAGTGCCCTTGAAACGTTTGCACAGAGTGAGGACGAGTTGTTCGATATTACGATATCAGAATTCACATACACTACCAAGAAGATCAACAAGGACATTTCGAATTTCTCAGCGTGGCACAACAGATCCAAATTGGTGCTAAAAGTGTTTGAACAGCAGCAATCGGTTGCACCTGAGAAATGGTTATTCTCGTCTAAGAAAGATTTCGTAGATAAGGAGTTGGAGATCTTGACAAATGCCATGTTTCTCGACAGCGAGGACAGCTCTATTTGGATATACATGAGGTGGTTGATCAGTTCTGAGTATTTCTACGAATCAGCTGCAGATAAGCAGAGTTTTTTGACTAAACTAGGCAATACTGTACAGGAGTTGAACGAGTTGGAGAGGGACGACAACGGCTCTGACAACGAATGGTGCTTGAAAACGTTGCATATGATTCAGAGCTCGTCTATGTAGTTCAGTTTCTGGTACACGAACCTCACATTGTCGTTTTTGCCGAAATTCCGGTCAATCTTGAAAAAGTCGTCGGTCTCCATCTTGTACAAAGGCTTCTTTCTGGATGGCTTGAAATCCTGCAATTGTGTATTGATGCCAATTTTTAGCGTGATCAACTTGTCCATCATGTCTTGTTTATTTTCAAACTCCTGGCTCAACCACGAATTGGTGTAATTATCCATATAATTCTGCAAGATTTCCTCCACTGATTCAATCACAAAAATGTCTTTGAAGATCCGGAACTCTCTGTAGTTCAAGGGCATATCCCGTGCGTGGATCCCCAAGGCCAATGTCACACACAGCAACAGCACTACATTACAGGGGAATCTCACATTGAGCTCGGTCAAATATGCGTCGTTGTTGATCAACCAGCTGGTGTATTTCACGTTTTCGTCCAATTTCAAGTGGTTGCCAATTCTCATGATGAAATCTTCCGCATTCTGGAACCGGAAATCAAAGTCGATGGTTTGTAAGAGTTTTTTCTCCACCACCAAGATCTTGGATTCCGATATGGTCAACCCTGGAACTGCTAATTCGTTGACTGTTTTCACAATATCACGTAACTTCTTGATGTAGTCGAGTAATTTTGATGATATATAGAGCGCCGTGATCGCAATATCGTACTTGGAATTCTTGTACACTTCGTATTCGTTGAACATGTAGAAGCGCTGGTAATAAACCATTGTCAACTGTAGCACATTTGTGGGAAATTTCAACAACTTGATTAACTTTCTCAAAAACATCCACATCTCGAGTTTCGAGACAGAATATTGCACCTGCGTCACCACAGATGCGCTGACTCCTTGGATCTCATGACAGTGTTTGATTTCTGCAGCACTTAAGTATGGTTTGGATAGCTGTAAGATCGACCTTGTTTGGCCATCGGGTGTATGGGGGATAGACATCGCTGCTTTTATAAGATTAAAACCCTTTCCAGGTTTGTTTTTCAAGTATTTTTTTAGTATTTTTTTGGTCTTTTTTTCAAGTCATTTTTGATTTTTGAAAAATTTTAGAGCCTGCGATGAGATAGTACCGATGCCATGAACTCACTCGTGAAGCAGTCGATTGCAAAATTGCTGGCGGGGATCAACAGTGGGACCCCGTTTAAACATGGTTTGCTCAACAAACAGGCGGAAATGTTGCGTGGGAACCGGAGAAATGTCATGAAGACGCTCCGGGAGATCGAGTCTGAGCTCCACGACGTCAAGACACACAAATCGGCGGATTTCGAGCAGTATTTGCAGCCAAATGACAAGAATATGGCCCGGGTGTTGAATGGGATAGCCCGGGATGATTTGGGGAAAATCCCTGTGCCCGGGGAGACACGGCAGGACAAGTTTGACTACGTATTTGAGCAGTTCTTCTACAACAAGTTGCGGCCCTGGAGGCTCTTGGACAACATCCAGAAGTACAACCATATTAAACCGACGTCCAATACGACGTTCAAGGTGATGGATATCGAGAAATCTACAGAATGGTATCCGCAGCTGCGGAAATTGAAGCGGAAAATCATCATGCACGTCGGCCCAACAAATAGTGGGAAGACATACAACGCGTTGAAGCGCTTGGAGGACTGTGAGAAGGGCTACTATGCGGGGCCTCTTCGGTTGTTAGCTAGAGAAGTTTATGACAAACTTAGGCTGAAGAGTCTCCGGTGCAATTTGATCACAGGGGAAGAAATCGAGCCGGACGTTGACGACTTTGGCAATATCAGTGGCTTGAGCAGTGGCACCGTAGAGATGATCTCTTTTGACGAGGAGTATGACGTAGTAGTATTGGACGAGATCCAGATGATCAGTGATGATAGGAGAGGCTGGCTGTGGACGAACGTGCTCTTGGGGTGCCAGCTGAAGGAGATCCATCTCTGTGGAGAGGTGAGTGCGGTGCCTTTGGTGAAAAAAATCGTCAAATTGTTAGGTGACGATATCGAAATAAATGAGTACAACAGGTTGGGCGAGTTGGAAGTAAGCGAATTCCCAATAACTCAGTTGAACGAGTTCCGTAAAGGTGATTGTATAATCTGTTTCAGTAAAAAGCGGATCTTGGATGTGAAACTGTTCTTGGAGAACAAGACTGATTTGAAGTGTGGTGTTGTGTATGGAGCCCTTCCACCGGAAACGAGAACCAGCGAGGCGGCAAAATTCAACAACGGTACCTATGACGTCTTGGTGCTGAGTGATGCTGTGGGAATGGGATTGAATTTGGACATTCAGAGAATTGTTTTCACGGATTTGAACAAATTTGACGGAGGAAAGAGAAGAGACTTGACAAATTCTCAAATCAAACAGATAGGCGGCCGTGCGGGTAGATTTGGGTTCAAGAAGGGCGAGTCCGGGAAGGGATTCATCACTCTGATTGATGCCGAAAAATTGGACGTCATTGGCAAGAGTATGAAGGGTCCGATTGAGTATTTACCCAAACTGGCTCTCTGGATACCTGACTTTTTGTGGGTAAAATACTTTTCAATGTTCCCTTCAAAGACAAAGATGGTTGATATATTCAACAGGTTTGAAGTGGATTTGGAGAATTTGAGAGAAAGTCGTAAAGGTGTAGAGCTGAATTTCCCATTTTTCGTGAGTCTGGTCAGTGAGAGGAAGCTTGCAACGGAGTTTTTCGATAAATTTGGGTTGACAAAGGATTTCTCCATCATGGACCAGTTGAAATTGATAAATCTGCCCTTAAAATTGACATTTGATAGAAATCCATCGAGGCTCACTGAATACGACAGACTGTCGGACCTACATACGGGAGAAATGATCCAGTTGTTGAAACAGAGGTCTTCGAAATCTATTATTGATTTCCCCAAATTGTTGAATTTCTACAACACTGACAAATCGCAGTACAAAGATGGATACTCGAGGTCGAATGACAGGAAGGGAAATAATTACAATTTCCAGTTGTTGAATTTAAAGAAATTGGAGATTTTGCATAGCCAGTTGATGTTATACCTCTGGCTAGGTTATAGATATCCAAAGAATTTCATCGATTATGAGAGTGTCTTGATCTTGAAAAGTTTGACGGAGTCCAAGATCGCCAAGGAGTTGGATGAATTAAGAAACGACAGGTTGAAGAGAAATGAGTTTATGTTTGCGTGAGCGAATAGATCTTGTATATACACGTAGTATGGACCAACCATTCTTGAATTCTATGAAAATTGGGGGTATCTTATCGCTCAACACCTAAGAATTACCCGAAAAGGCAATACATATATGTCACGTGACTGAGGTAACTATGGCAACTTCGAGTTCATCTTTTCCATTTCAGGCAGTAGGAGAAGGAGAAGAATTATTTGAGCGACTTGTGTAAAATTTATCACGAATACTTCTCCAGTTACCCGGCGTTGAGGAGGTTTTGAGATTCTTTCTCCAGAGTTGGAGAAAAAAAATATCATCAACAATTCATATGCCAGCAAATCTGGCTTGTGAAAGGATCCCTTTGGCAATTGCTAAACCAAGATACCGTCAAAGGCTCTGAGGATGCATTGAGACAGGCCATAAAAGCTCATATGGAACATTGATGACTATATCACTGTTACCATTTCACCGCCACGTCACGACCCCTAAAATCACGCATAGCTACAATTCTCCAATATTCTCCTACATCTATTCAATGGAAAACAATTTTTTTTTCGGATCAGAAAAATAATATATAAATAAACTGAGAAATTTCCATTTTTTTTGCATTTTTTGTTTTTTTCTTCAATTTTCAAAAAAGGAAAAGTTAGATCTTACGTAATCTCACGTCTATATTTAAGAACCATTCATTTGTGTTTTTTTTTTCAACTTTTTGTGATTTTGTGAATAGATATGTCAGTGGAACAACAAGAAATTGTGAATCCAATTACGGAAACAAATTCACTGGTACCAGGAGAAGGACAACAGGTTGATCCTGAGTTGTTCAAAAGCTCGGAGGGATTACCTACACCTACTCCAGAGGAGACTCTTAAAAGTGCCGCTGAGCCACTGGAGTCAGTTGCCACCGAGGAAGCAACTAACGCCACTTCAAATGGAGAAGCTGAGAATGAAGATCTGAAAAGAGCGAGAGAAGAAGATGGTTCTGAAGATCCGGAACTGAAGAAGTTGAAAATGGAAGAATCAGTACAGGATGTGCCTAAGACCGTTGTAGAAGGTTCAGAGGTGACAGAAAAGCCTGCAGTGCCTACGATCCCAGCCCCAAAGCCTCCAGTTGAGCCGGACATGGACAACTTGCCAGCAAATCCGATGCCAAAGCACCAATCCAAACATGCATTGACCTCTATCAAAGCTGTAAGGCGCTTGAAAGATGCTGCACCTTTTTTGCTGCCCGTTGATATCGTGAAAAACAACATCCCATTCTATTACAACTACATTCCAAGGCCGATGGACTTGTCTACAATTGAAAAGAAGATCAGTCTGAATGCCTATGAGACTCCAGAGCAAGTGGTTGATGATTTCAACTTGATGGTGGAAAACTGTGCCAAATTCAACGGTAAAGATTCGGCAATTGCCCAGATGGCTAGAAACGTGCAGGCAAATTTCGAGAAACACATGTTGAACATGCCACCAAAAGACGCTCCTCCAGTTGGAGTCAGCAATAAATCGAGACGTAAGCCAAATACCGATGTCTCCGGAGTCCCAAGGATAAGAAGAGAAAGTTCTGCAGTGGATGGCCGTCCAAAGAGAGAGATCCATCCACCAAAGTCTAAAGATATCACCTACGAGAGTAAACCGAGAAAGAAGAAGTTTATTCCGGAATTGAGGTTTTGTTCACAAGTGTTGAAGGAATTGATGTCCAAGAAACATGAATCGATTTCTTACCCATTTGTCATACCTGTTGACCCAGTGGCTTTAGGTTGTCCTACATATTTCGACGTTGTAAAGACCCCGATGGATTTGGGGACAATCCAGAGCAAATTGACCAACAACGAGTATGAAAATGCCGATGAATTCGAAGCAGATGTCAGATTGGTCTTCCAAAACGCTTATACTTTTAATCCCGCATCTACGCCTGTTAACATGATGGCTCATAGATTGGAAGGTATATTTGACAAGAGGTGGGTCGACAGACCTTTGACCCCACCATCTCCGCCTTCGTACTCTGAAGATGAAGATTCTGATTTCGAATCGGATGATGAAGCAGAAATCGACCAAAGTCTCTTGACAAATCCGGCGATTGAATATTTGGAGCAACAGATTGAAAGAATGAGAAATGACTTGGACAAGATGAAGCAAGACTTGTACGAAAAAGTCAGGTTGGAAAAAATCGGTAAGAGAAGATCCAAGAAGGGTGGTAGTTCCAGAAGAAGGAATGGTAAGAGAAAGAAGGGGAGAAGTAATTCCATTCTGAACGGTTTTATCACAGGACCAATCACCTTCGAGATGAAACAAGAGTTGTCTTCTAAATTGGCCGATTTGCCAGAGGAAGACACCGATGGTGTAGTACAGATCATCCAATCTATGAAGAATCCACCTGCTCCAGTTAATGAAGATGGAGAGATGGAATTAGAACTCGATGCATTGGATCAAGAAACGATAACCAAACTATACAACTATGTCTTTAAAAAGAGACGGAAATCTGGTCCAGGTCGTCCTTCTGCAGGTGTCGTTAAAAATAGACGTGACAAGAAATTGGTCACGGAAGATGAACAAAACAGCAGAATTGAAAATTTGAGAAACCAATTGAAAAAATTCAACGGTGAAGCTAATGATTCCTCAAGCGATGATGACGAATCTGAAGAAAGCTCAGAAGAAGAATGAGGAGTTCAACATGCACACAAAAAACTTGTATATTATTACTATCATGGCATTATTTTTTTCATTTGTTGATTCGGTTCATACAATAATGTATTTTATATCTTTTCGATCCTAATACTAGTGCCAGTCTGCAGAATCGATCCTTGATGATATATGGCCAACAAAAAAAAGAGACGAACTCCTCATGGGGGGCTCGAACCCCCGACATTTCGGTCAACTTCTTGGAGAAGCTAAGTGAAACTTTTTCCTTAAAAGCCGAACGCTCTACCAACTGAGCTAACAAGGACGAGTTCGCAGCGAAAAGGCCAAAAAATGGGTACACATCGTAGCAAGGGGATATTCCGCTTTAGGTAACTACTCAAATAAGAAGTCTGGAGTCAGAATTGATGAGCTTTTGGACATTTATGGCTATATCATAGAGGCAGCCGGTAACAAGGCTCACCATATTCTCATTCTTAAACTACCATTGGAGTAATAATGACTAGCTGGGGATATGTTTGATGTTATGCAACAGAACAAAATTCTCCCTTTTTTTAATTCAAAACCCCCCAGACTAAGGAATGTAGTTGCATAACACAACCGAGCCTGCGAGTCAAAGAGACAATCCTCATCTCAGTCCAATATCAACACAGATACAACCGCTAATCCATGTGAACTCAACGCTCTTCGTTGCTTTTTCGCCAGCGCTCAATCCCCTCAATCAGTATATTCTTTGACTAATGAGACAAAAAGATCTAAAATTGCTGCAGGAGCAAACGCAACAACTTTATAAAAACCAAAAATGCACCACATTTATTCAATCAGAAATTTACGATGAACTAGTAACAACAACGGATATCATGTTTTCAATCAACGGAAATAAACGCACTGGTCCCCCACAACAAGGGGAGCCAGGGGGCGATAAATTTGGTGGGCCTGGAAGAGGACCACAACCTTATACGAGCACCACCGAGACAGGTGCGCATCATATTCATCAGAACAAAGGAGGGTTTGGTCAAGCGTTTGGAGGCACACCTGAGAGTGGGTCATATACAAGCACCGGTAAAGAAGAAGGAGGTCTGAGTGCATTGCATCATAACAAAGCAAACTTTGGGGGTGCCATTGGAGGAGTAGAAGAGTACGATCATGAGGAAGAAGAGGAAAAGGAAGAGGATGACGTGGGACAAGATGAAACAGAGAAAGAAGGAAATTGAAATCTAGGGATTCTTATGAATAACTCTGTTCAGTCTTATCTATCCACTTATTTAATTTGTTTGATTTATTTCGTTTGATTTATTTTTATGATCCTTGAAAGAATTTGCAATTATTTGTATTGTTACATTCTGGCCGACTGCGGGAGAAGAAGACACTGAGACTTTATAGAACATCAAGAGAGTCCAGAGTACTAAACTTTTGTTAAAGATCCTAGTAAGAGGGCAAGTGGAAGCTTTAGCACTTTAATTTCCTATTTTATAACTTTACAGGTCAAACAAGTCGCTTGTACCAAAATGGCAGATCTGAGACCCCCGCCCCTCTCGAATTATATTTAGGCAGTTTCATGTGAGTTCGGGAACCACAATAAGCCTCGCGTGATGGATTCAAATTATTTACCGGATTTAATTATTCTCACGAAGAGGTGAAAGGTGTTGGTAATGAACAAAGCTTTTTTTAGGATTTTAGTAAAAAAAAGAAAGGTCTCTCGTGGACAGATATCCACGGTCAAGACGATAGCTCGTCTCGCCATATATCTATGAAGATACAAATTGCATTACAAGCGAATGAAACACGAAAAAATTGACATTTGCGTGTGCCCTAACTGCTTTGAATAAGAAATTTATCTGAACCAGTAGTCAAGTGTAATTATTCTTGAGTTACTAGCCCCTCGTGGACAAAATATTTTCCACGGTCAAGACGAATGCCCGTGCCCTATATCTGTGAAGATATAAAATGAGTTTCAATTGATTGAAACACCCCAAAATGGAGGCAAACCCCAGAGGCTTGGGAGGATAGGACCGATAATATTTGTTTTCGCATGGTTTACGAAAACATGACATCAACATATGTGTCATAATCACTTGATAAGAAAAGATATCTTAGTAGTCAGGCGTGGATCTTCTTGAATCACCAGTAATAATGAAATTTCTCTCTCTGTGAAAGTTCTTCAAAACCCTACAGTAAGGCCAGTCCCACTGCCTGAGACCAAATGAGATTAAAACCCAGCCCTCCTTCAAACCATTGGGTTTGTTCCGTTCATAGGCATCCACTTATCTCCTTATTCCACCAGGTACAAGGTAAGCCTCACCTGCAGCAAAAGACTCTCTGATAATCATTCTCACCTCTTATAAATTGGATTTAGAGAGCGCATAATTATTTGCACAACTTTCCAAAGAAAATTTGATGAAGCCATCAACCATCTGATTGTCCTCACCTCCTGTGAGAAGATAAGGTAATACCACATCAGCTGTGGTTCGAAACCATGATGGCAGTCAAATCATCTTGATGAACAAATAATTTCATCTTTTCAAAGAAAGAACCTGATAAATTGGCAGGAACCACCTCGGTGAGTTTTCTAAATTGATCATTTTCTCAGACTTCATCCATAAACGCAAATTATTCTCGATATCCAATAATCTCCCTCATCCTCTCATTGAAGTCGCAAAAGAAAATGTTCACAGTAATCTTCTGGTTAAGACAGTCGTATCTAAACTTCTCTTCAAAAGTTAAAGCATCATTCACTCTAATTTGGGATCCTATACGTCCACCAAAACAAGTCAAAGTCAGCGGCCAGTAACACAACGTCATACTTAACTGACTGCTTTTCTGACTAAACTGTTCTCCCGCAACGTCTTTGAACCAATGGTTTATACTTTCGCGGTTAGCAGAACGTACCCATATAACAAGCAAACTCCGTTCAATAAGATTATTTATTGATGATTCATCCCAAGCGGTGTGCGGTTAGGGGAGCAAAATAGGGGTAATCCAAAAAACTAAACGTCAGCTGAAAGGTACCATAGTCAGTGCGAAAGGCAACACCCTTTTTGGAAAAACCAAAATCCAATCGCCTTGGCTACGCAGTTGTAATTATTGAGGAAATGAAGGTAGGAGAAGCTCAATTACCGGGGGCGGCAAGATATTCCACTAACAAAACAAGTTCAAAATAATAACACTGTTTGAACTATAAATGGTGCGAACTCGTCCTTGTTAGCTCAGTTGGTAGAGCGTTCGGCTTTTAAGGAAAAAGTTTCACTTAGCTTCTCCAAGAAGTTGACCGAAATGTCGGGGGTTCGAGCCCCCCATGAGGAGTTCGTCTTTTTTTTTTTTTTTTTTTTGGTTCTTCGCCGCGTTTTTCTATTCATTGATTCTTTTTTCTGCCAGAGTGATTGATAACAACAAGCTTATCCTACATTATGGGTTTATATATACAAAGTGGTAATATGTTCACGGATATAAAGAACAGATAAAGATGTGAATAATAAGAAACCAAATCTTGATTGTAGACCATCGATTTTTATAAAAATTGTGGCCACTTTTTCAAAATAGATCAATTTTGATCGAATATTGGAAAATAGATAAGATAAAACAAGTGGTGAGATTAATATGAATATGATTGTGATGATGATAATGAATGTGGAGGGAGTTTGTATGTTCTGGAAATCAGGTCATTAAATAATGGTTGTATGAAAATGTCTATTAGTTGGCGACTCCTGGTTCTTTGTTTCAAAATACCTATAATTCTTTGAAACAATCTCTTCCAAACAAAGAGATTTTGATCCAGTCAGCACAAACCTTGAATCTAGATCTCACAGAAAGGATCATAGAAACATAGAGCACTCTCCAGACCATAAAGGTCAAGATACCACCACCGGAGTACAATTGTCTTTTACCGTAGGTAATGTTAGCAATGGCCTTTTCAGCACCCAAGTAAGCCAAGGCACCCAAATGGACGTACTTGAAAGGTTTGACACCAGCACTTTCAAAAACTGAGTGGACGTTTGCAGAAGTTGAGTTTGCCAATTTTTCGTTGAATTCTGGCACATTGGCGACTTTTGAGAAAACCTTGGCCAAATATTCAGCTTCCTGGTGGGCAACTTGGGCAGTTGGAGGCAATTTGGAGTTACCACAGTCTCCAATGGCAAAGATGTCTTTTGATCCTTGTACCAACAAATGGTCGTTGACGTTCAATCCTCTTCTGACATCTTCTTGTCCTTCGATCTTGGAGGCCAATTTCGAGACAATTGGTCTCTGTTTGTTACCGGTAGCCCAGACCAAGATACCGTAAGGAATCTTTTCTTCAGTAGGTTTGTCACCCAACTTCTTGGCAATCAAGTAGTCATCGGTGACCAAAGTGACAGCAGTTCTTGTCTTTAAGATGATGGATGTTTCTTCCAAGACCTTGGCAGCATACGAGGTCAACTTGGTTTCGAACATGTTCAAGACGTTTGGCAAAGCCTCGACCAACATGATGTTGATCTCGTCAACCAAGTTAGGCATGTAGTGCTTCAAGTCCTGTTCAATGTAATCGTTCAACTCACCAGCGGTCTCAACACCAGTTGGACCACCTCCGACAACGACAATTGTCAACAATCTCAGTCTCTCTGGGTCACCTTTTGGCAACAAATTGGCCTTTTCGACACACTCGATGAACTTGTTTCTGATCTTTTTGGAGTCTGGGATCTCTTTCAAAAACAAACCGTGTTCTTCGACACCTGGAATACCGAAAGTGTTTGGTTCTGCACCGACACCAACTACAAGGTAATCGTAGTGAACTGAGGCCAAACCGGTTGGTTTGATCTTCAACTCTCCCGACAACGAGGTGGCATTATTTACACTCTGGAATGTGACAGTCTTGTTAGATGGGTCAACCTCAGTGGCCTCGGCTTCGTAATAAGTGACGTCACCTTTCTTCTTGTTGGCGAAATTGACCACTGGTTCCATAATGGACTTTTCATCGACTGTTCCTACGGGACAAGATGGCAACAATGGCGTGAAAAGGAAATAGTTTCTTGGAGAAATGACAATAACGTTGTATTTGGTGGAGTCAATGTTCTTCAACAACGAAATCGAACCCCAACCTGAGCCCAAGATGACAACGTTTTGCTTTCCGTTGTCGGCATGGTTATAACTGATGACTCTCTTGTTCTCAGTATGGTGGAAAGAAGTCGAGCCGGCAACATCAGTCTTGTCGGTACTAGTTGTTGACTTGAAACGCAATTGTTGAGGCCTGACAAGTTGTAAAGTTAACGATTTTGTCGTATTTCTCGACAACAATCTTTTCGATTGTTGAAGTATTGAACGGTTTTGTCTCAACATCGTTATCCGAATTGAATCAATGCAATTATTGTTACAATTGTATAGACACAACTACTAGTTGTCGAAAAAACCAATGCCAATTGGATCTATACTTATAAAAATTTTTTTGTGCCTTTTTGACAAATTCAACATGTCCATTTGCATTATTTCTTTTTTGCCTGTCCCTCATGGGTGAATTTTTTTTAAATCTCTAAATTTTAATTGGCTACTAACTGTTAAAGTTCCACACCCCGTCTTACTCCTCTTGTTCCGCTTGTCTAACTAGGGGCTGAGAGGATAAATTCAATGTCGGCTTTACAGAATTGTTCCTACTATTCCGATGCATGGTGATGGAATTCTAAACTCCTACACTTTATCTTGTTTAAGCTCAATATTATGAGCGGTATTATTTACCGAACTTCGCACGTCAGTGTGAAAATGGTGGATTCCTTGTTCGGAGACGGTTTATACATAACTGATCAATTCAATTCGCAATATGCATTAAAGTCAAGTCCGTTCGGCCTTCCTTCTCTCCCCTCTTTACAAATGCATTTGGTCACTCAAATCAAATATACACGGTATCCGTCAAGCCTCATACGCACATCGATGTGTACTCCGACTGGATAAAAGGAACGCCAATACTTTACTTATAGACCCATTTAAGGAGGAAGCCAATCACCGATTTTGGATTTGAAATGAAAAACACGACTTTAGTAGTTTTTCACCCTCTAGTGGCTGCCCTCTTTTGACAAACACTAGAGTCAAATTTGCCCTTTTCCCAACGGGAGATGCCCGCCCATCGAAACTTTATCGAGGCAAATCTAATACAGGGGGTGTCATATAACGTTAAAACGAATAATTAGTCCTATATAAATGTACATGTAAACAACCCTAAAACCGTTTATAATTTTCCTTCAATTTTTCAAAGAACCCTTCCTCATCGACAACCTTCGCAATATCCAACTCTGCACCGGAAGAGATCAACTCTTTCACGTTGTTGAATCCAAAATAGTAGTCTTTACAGATAGTCAACAACAACAGGTACAGTAACTTGTAGTCTGGAATTGCTAAGAAGATCTTGAACAATCTCAACATGATCTGTTGTGGCAAAAGGGCAAGCACGAATTTAAAAGACAAGTTGTGCAAATCTTCTTTCAAGAAACTGGATGGAAGTTTTCTTTTGAGCACGGAATTTGAGTGCAAGTTTGATTGATACTTCAGATTGAAATCGCCATTCAACACAATTTGGTTGAAAAATCTCATCAAGACAAAACATTGCTTAGTGTTGAATCCTGCAATGATCAACTTTGATGTCAAAAATGACAACATCTCAAATTCAGTCACCTGGTTCAATTCAAGACATCTTTGCAAAGTTTGAAACTCAACAGAAAGTTCGTCTTGGAACACTGGATAATTCTTAATGATTCTTCCAGTTGCACGTTGGAACTCTAGCGTCTTGGATGTGAAATCGATAGAGTCAACTTTTTTACAAGCGATTTCATACTCCTCAGATAATTGAGCCTCATTACCACTTCCCAACTGTTTTAAGCAAATTTTTTGCAACAATTCAAACTCAATCTCTTGTGGGATTCCAGTTTCAAACATCATCAACCCACATTCTCTCAAATTCTTCGATCTCAACGCCTCTTTGCTCAGAATCCTCTTGAATCTTGCAACGTTCAACTCATCTCTCTGTGCTTGTCTCAATTTCAAACCCTTCTTCTGCAAATCTGTCTGTGCTACATTGTTCATCACCAGTGTCACTTCTTTATTATGCCTTTTTGTCTCTTCCTTCGACTTTGGAGGAAGCCAAAGTGGCCTTGTCGATGTGAAATACGACAGTTTCTCGTTCGACAACGTCTGGTAGTCGTCAAATCCATGAGTCTGAGCATGTGTCACGTCCAGCGGTAAGATTTGACTGAAAGATTTTCTCTCGTGCAACTCTTTCTTCAAATAGTCCTGTGTGGTTTGGTCATAATAGACACTAATGTCCTGAGCCAAAGGAGACAACTGGGCAAATGAAGGTTGTTTGGTCAAATTTGGGCTCATGGGGAGATTGGGAGTTGAAACTGTGTTCTTCAATCTTCCCGGCAACTCTGAAGGTTGCAATTTCTGCTTCGAAGACTTCAATACTTTGTTCACCAACTTGGGAGATTGACAGTTGGAGTCGTTGGCAAAAAATGTCGCAGCACCACCTGTGGCTATTGGGACATTCCAGACCATCGTATCATCACCTATGTCGTCATCTGAGTCAAAGGCGTCGTATCTTTTCTCAATGTCTTTCAAACTTGACTTGGATTGAGACCTTCTCAATCTGAATCTCTGCTGTGGAGTCAAATCGTTGTACACCAGGGGAGAAGACGTCGCTTTGGCTCCACCGGCACTGCCATGCGGGTAAACTTTCTGTTTTGGTCCAGTGGGAGTCTTTTTCGGTGTCGTGAGTGTGGAGTTCGTGATTGTGCTTGCTGTCGCCACAGAGGCAGACTTGGTCAATACAGGTTTATGCTGGTGCTCCGGTAACACTGGAGATACAAAAGGTGATGATGTATAACTGGTCAAAGAGCTCACCCTGGAGTTGAACTCGTCGACAGAAGACAGATCCGAAGAGTTTGACATCGAAGAGTATGTGGAAAATGGACGTTCTTTCCTCGCTGGGCTTTCGGCCGGTAATATCGAGTCGCTTTGTCTTCTGATGCCCAACCCCACAATGCTAGTAGAAGATCTGGATGAAACGATGCCAACCGGAGACATTTGCGTCTGCTGTTGCATCTGCTGGGCGATATGCGAGCTTGAAACCACCCTTCTCTGTACATATTTCTTGCCGTATTGAGACCCGAGCTTTGGGGGCTCTGTGAGAGGCACATCGGAGAAACTTTCCTCTTTCAAGCTCTGTAGAGATAATTGTGATATGTTCAAGTTTGAATTTGTGACTGTCATTGTCGTTGTGGTGAAAAAGAGTGTGATAGTTGGTCAATTAATCATCTAACCTCTGGGAGTGATTTTGTACTAAATTTCAAGTGGTGTGAAAAACTGTAAATAAAGCTGAGCGCTATGTATGAAATTGAGTAGTGATGTAATAGCGGATAGTGATATGGATAGTGGGGAGTAGTATGGATGAAATATGATAATAGAATACTGATATGGATAGTGAAATGTGATTATGTATAGCCAGTTGAGTTAGTAAACGAAAGTATGATTCTCCAATAAACAGGTGAAACTGTTTTATCTTAATTTTGTTGTTTTTGATTGTCGTTTACTTTTTTCTTTTAAAATTCTCTGTACCTCGTTTTTTCTTGTCTTTTGCTAAGGTGGAAAAAATTTTATACTTGCCGGATTGCAATTCTAAAAATATCATTTGGTCGTGTATGACGGGGGAATTCCATACATAGTGTGGTTGGGGAGAGGATCGGGCTTTAGTCTATTGCTCATCTATTGCAAGGTTGGGTGCTGTGCTAGCACAATTGGGGTCCATGATTGGGTGTTGTCTGGCGCAATTAGGATGTAATTGGGTGCTACAGTGCTCAAGCTGGACCGAGCAGCTGTAATTGAAAAAGCCGGCCGGAGAATCAAAAAAAATGCTCCGCGACGGGGAATCGAACCCCGGTCTACCGCGCGACAAGCGGTAATTCTAGCCACTAAACTATCACGGATCAAATCGATGTCAATTTGGCGAAAAATGGGTAGTAGAAATAGTGTCGGAATGGGAACAACGTTACACCTGTATCCCCAATGCTTGATCATTTGTGCACGACGAAATTATAACCCTCATTATATGCAAGAAGAGCAGCTAGGATTTGAAACCAGTGGTCTACCAGGAAGCGATTTGAGCGATTGACTTGAAAGACAAGCCATATCTATACTTCCAATGGCATGGGCATGTTTTTTGAGCACAGCTGAAAGAGTAATTGGATTTAAACGTTTTATAGCTTATTACTGAGTCTCAGAGACTAGAGAACACCGTTATTGTAAGTCTGAATTCATTCGGTCTTTCGCTGTTGCTCGAATGGTGTTTCTTAGATCAGTTCTAATCTCCTTAGTTCAGGTATGGACCTACCTTTCTTCGTTAGACCTTCGTCAGATCTTCTTCAGATCATCTGTACATTAACTTGTTACGATTTCGCAGAATGTCAAATCCATTCCATTGTGACAATTCAATACTTTGATTGAAATAGAATACATATATAACGATTAAAGAAACAGGTGGACGAAATACAGACGACGAAATCAAACAACAAGAGCTTCGCAAGGACACATCAAATCACGATTGAAACATAATTACAGCAAAACAAGACCAATTCGAGCTTTTGTCCCATACTACTGCCCCAACGTCTTGGTGATCAAGTAGTTGATGACGTATTTGATCTCTTCAATGGTCAACTTGTCGTTGTTAACCAACTGTTTCACGTTGTCCAAATTGTTGAAATCGATCACCGTGCCGTGGTGCGCCAGCAGATGCTGTTGAGGCGTCTGCTGGTACTGCTGGAGATGTGGCTGTTGCTGCTGGTGCAAGTGGTGCTGGTGGCGTTGCTGCAGCAGCAGCGAGAGCAGCAGCAGCTGCTGGAACTGTAAGATCTGCTGTGGCTGGTTCTGCCCCAAGCCGTTCAATTGGATCATTGAAGGGTCCAGAGTCAGCTGGTGCATGGGATCAACGACGCCAAGGGCATTTGCCAGGGCAACCTGCTGCTGGACGATCGACAGCTGTCTCTGGATGTCCTGTTGTTGCTGGTGGTTCAGCTGTTGCTGGTTCTGGTGCTGGCTCAGTTGCAGTTGCAGTAGCAGTTGTTGCTGCAGAGCAGCCGCGGCTTGTTGCTTCTTTGTCGGCTTTCTCACCTTCCCAGTTGGCGTGGTATTTGACCCCAGAAGGAGGTTTTTGGACGAGTTTTGGGCAGGTGGGTTAGGGGGAGCACTAATGATGAAGTTGTTCGGGTTAAAAGTCGGGTTTTCGTTCAACTTCTTGACTCTGTTTCTGACTCTCTTCACCGTGGTTCCAAACTGCTTAGCAACCTTCTCCAAGGAGGTCTTCTTGCGGTTCTGTTGGTAGTAAATAGCGGCGTCTTGAGTCGCTTTAGAAAGGTCAAAACCTTGTTCTTGGGCCAGATCCGATTGTTCTAGAAACATTGAGTTACTCGACGACGAGTTATGGCTCTGGATGGTCTGATTCATATTCTGGGTTCTGTCTCAAGGATCTGTAGCGCTGGGACGTGATGTGCACTTGTGTTGATCTCCAAGAGCTCAGATGAAGGGTAGGGACTTGGTAATTAAAAATCTGCCCTTCTAGGGAATTTTTGTTTATTTTTTTGATTTTGTTGATCAGTGTGTTTTGTTTTTTGTGCCCATGGGCACGACTAATTTGCCGTCACTGGACACGTTGGCCGGCGTTGTGATGGTGCCACGTACTGCCACGGTTGGTTACAGTTTGCGTATGGCGGTGTGTGTGATCTGTGCGAACTCAGGGCCCATTTGTCCAATTCAATAGACTGAATACACACAGATTATCAAACAGGGTCAAAACCAAAACACGAGGCAAGATCAGGCAAGGTCAAGGCAGGTCAAGGCAGATCAGGCAAGGTCACACGCATCGAGTCAAGTTGTCCCTGACCTAAAAGACACAAAAAGGGGATACAGAAAAAATCACCGCTCTCGAGGCAGGCATGGACAATAGTTAATCGAGGAAATAACTTTTCACTACACTGTGCCCTAATTTGCTTTTTTTAGGCCTGCCAATTTCACTTGGACCAAAGGTTAATCGAGGCACTGAGGCAGAGATGGGCAAAAGCTGAGCAGGAATATTGATTGAGGTGAGAAACTGAGAACAGACCTCCTCGGGTCAAATTTGAGTCTCCCCGACGTGTCCTGTTTGTGTCCTGTTTGTGTGCTGTCCACGGATAAGCCTAACTATTCCTGCAAACATCAATAAAAAAATGGCAGACAAAAACGGCAAAACGGCAAAAAGCCCAGGCAGAAAGTCAGCCCAAAGAGATGAGGCACACAAAGGCAGGCTTCATTTTTACATACATAAGGTTGATCGTCGGAGTCCAGAGTAGTTAGTCATAACACCAACTTTCAGCTATGGTATTAAATATCGGGGCAGCTTTTTCTAGCCAGTTTTCTGTGGCCAGTTTTCTGTGGCCAGCTTTTCTAGCCAGCTTTCTGCAGCCAGCTTTGCTCAAGCTTCATTCTAGAGCACTTTATCTAAAAACACAGCCCAGTAAAATTTGACAAATTCTTCCTCAAGTAAACTGCCAATTGACAACCAGAGGCAACGATAAAATCAATACCAACAGTAGAGCCCAGCATCGCTTGCTCCGACACCCGGCTGTATCTGAGTGAAGTTCAAACAGGTGAAGGATCAGGCCCCTTGCTTCTGGTTTTTTTTCTGCCGCGTAGTGGACATTTGAAGATTTAAGGGGTCAAACTTTAAACTCTTGAATTAGTAGGCGAGGTTGTAAGGCTGCAATGTTGTACAGCAAAAAGAAGAGTACCTGGCTAGCATTCACTGTTGCTACACTATACTGCGAGTTCAGGACGGAGGAAAAAAGACCAAGCTGTTTAGAGCTGGAAGTTGCAAATTGCAACTTGTAAATTGTAAATTGTAAATTGAATTTTACGCTTTTAGTGGTTAAATCAAGACTCAATACAATACCCAACCAAATTAACAAACCAAAGATAGCTCACCATTTCAAACTTGAGTCATACAGATCAGATCCAGATTCACTTCGACTGTTTGCCTTGCCCACCACTCACTTGCTCTAATAAAAGGAACAAGGTGTTGGCGATGAGTTTATCGGTGAAGAGCATTGTTCCTACCCAACTGTGCTTCTATTGCTGATCCCGTCGAAATGAGTCCGCTCGGAGTTCCTTCGGCTCAAAAGTGCAGCCGATGACTTGTAAATCATTATTTAAGCTAACTTGCCTTCAGCTGCACGGGGTAAAAGGCTAGCATTGCCTAATGCGGTAGCATTAAACTCAACACTTCCAGACTTAACCCAAAACCTGAGCAAGGCAGCGGCCGTTTACAGCAATCCTAGACTTTCATGCAAACATGCTGACACAAAGAGTGCGCTCTTTGTTGAACTGGGAGACTTAAAGTGGAGTTGGATACATCAAATTAGTACTCACCATGGCTTTGTAGCATCAATTCAATAATTAGCAGAGGAAAAAAAGAAAGGGGAACATGCTGAAAAGAAAAGATCATCATCCATATATTGGAGCAGATACAGAATCTGGGGTAATTGTCAACCCCGTTTCGGTCCAATCTACTGCTGTTTGGATATGGAACTCGATATAAAATGGGACCCGATTCCCTCCAAGTTACCATCAAGAATAACGATATTAATAGAATCGTAGAAAACAATTATAATAAATACTCAAGATGCCTTTAGACGCTGGACACGCAGAGACAAAAGAAGCAGAAGCAGTATATTCGCATTTATTTGCAGAACAGGTCAAGTTGCCTAGGCCTTATCCTCAACAGAGACCGATCATGGATTTGTTGTCCTTGAGGGGTAAAGTGGCTGTTGTCACGGGGGGTTCAAGAGGTATTGGTTTTGCTATTGCCGATTGTTATTCGCAGGCAGGTGCCGATGTGGCAATTGTGGATTACATCGATGCCAAAGGTGTTGCCCAGGATTTGAGTGCCACTTACGGGAACAACGTCCGCAGTTATGTGTGTGATGTTTCCAAGTTGAAAGTTGTTGAGAGCACAGTAAACCAAATCGAGACAGATTTTGGAACAATTGACGTTTTCGTCGCCAACGCAGGTATCGTTTGGCCAGCTGGAGGTATTTTGGATATCGACGACCCAGACTGTGAGACTTACAAAAAGGTGATCGATGTCGATATCAACGGAGTCTACTACTGTGCCAAATCTGTGGGTCAAATTTTCAAGAGAAAGGGCAAAGGATCTTTGATCATGACGGCATCGATGTCCGGTAGAATTGCCAATGTGCCATGTTTGTTGACGCCTTACAACATTGCCAAAGCCGCAGTTGCCCATTTGGCCAAATCTTTAGCCGTGGAGTGGTCTGGTTTTGCAAGAGTCAATGCAGTTTCCCCAGGCTACATCGACTCCGGTATCAATGACCATTTGCCTAGAGAATTCAGAACCAGGATGTGGAGTTTGGTTCCAATGGGCAGAGAAGGTTTGCCGTATGAGTTGACCGGTGCATATTTGTACTTGGCCAGTGACGCCGCTTCTTACACCACCGGTTGTGACCTTATTTGTGACGGTGGTTACACATGTGTCTGAAGGGGCTAAATCGTCAAAAATGGCTCTAGAGAGTGTCTATATAACCAGTCTTTAATAAAACAGTTGTGATGTCATATTCTGTATCAATGCTATGCTTGGGATCTACTATGCCCGTTGTGCCCAACCCACAACTGCTTCACATGCCCATCGTGTCCATGCCAAAACTGCTCTAACTGTATGCCCATCGCCTATGCCCCTGTCTCCCTTTTTCTGGCCGCAGAGAAAAAGACAAAATAAATTCGAGATGCCACAAATTGTGAGAATTGGACAGTCAACAACATCCTCCAGATACCGCCAAGATGCCAGATGGAGAAGTGATAGCTGAATCCAGGGAAGACGACATAGAAGATTTGCTAGGATCTCTAAAACTTGACAAAAGCGCCCGAGAACTATCGGAAATCGACGAAAAATTGGTCAAGTACTTGAATCTACTAGACGAGTACACAGAGATATGTTCCCAGCACAACACACATTTGAAGGACGGGTTCATCAACTTGTCGCGGCTGAACTATGCCAGCGGAAACAGGCGGTTCAACAGCGACTTCTATGACCACCGGGAAGTGGATGCCTGCATCAAAGCGTGAGTAATGATAGATGGATTGCCCCTGGCTTGAGAGTACTAACGCTTTATCACCACAGTGACCATATAAATGGCAAGTTTTTGTTTGTTAACAATATCCGCAAGGCGGAAAAGGCTAGTAAACACTCAGAAAAGGTCCCAGATCCAAAATCTGCCCCTGTATCGACGTTAAAGAACAGAACAAGGCCTCTGGGGGGCCAGGACGAGAAAGTCTCGGAGATGACAGAGCCCCAGAAACCGAGAAACCCGATAAGCATGTTTGGAGCGTTCGTGCCGATGCAATTACGCGATTCGCAGAAGAACTTTGTCTCATCCGTGGAGGAGTCGGTGAGATTGGTGAACATCAGATGCGAATTACAACAATTGTATGGCGAGATTGAGCATATGAAGAATAGCGAGAAGAGGCAGGCATCGGCATAGTTGTAGCGAGAGGCAGATATTGGCATAAGTATATAGCGAGAATAGCGAGAATAGCGAGAATAGCGATAGATATGTGGGAAGCTACATAGATCTGTCCAGCATGATCGAGAACATTGAGAAATCAGACGTCAGACCAGTGACATCAGGCTCGTGCAATCAGTAGTTTCTCCACAATGAGAAAGACTAACAAAAAGTGAAAAATTATGAAAATATGAAAATATGAAAAAAAAATATGAAAAGTATGAAAATAAAATTTAAAATCTGAAAATCTGAAAATCTGAAAATCTAGTATGAAAATCCCCAAGCACAAACACACCACAACATGGCCGACAGATTGACACAATTACAGATATGTCTAGACCAATTGATCGAGCAATTCTGCTCCACCTTGAACTACGTCGATAAGCACCACGATTTCGTGGCGACGTCTGATACAGAGGAAAAGATGGTAGACCCATTGGCGACTATAATACCCGAGCCAGAATTCTCGGAAACCATAAATGAGCTATCTTCAGACCTCATCTTGAAGACGAGGCAGATCTTGACTATTATAGACTCATTGCCCGGCGTGGGAGTGTCAAGGCGGGAACAGATGGAGAAAATCAAATCACTCCAGGAGAATTTGGTGGATGCAGAACACAAGAAACAGGAGTCAATTCTGAAAAAAGACGAGTTGTTGGAGTGGATGAACTCGTTGATATTACAGGTAGCTGATGGTGTAGCTCAAAGTAGGGTTTAAATGGGAAGAAAAAAAGGTTTTTTGTCCATTGATCAGGGCTTCATCGGTATATAGTTTCTACAGTTGATGTCCCACGTAGAGAACAACTTGGCCTCTGTACATGCGGCAAAGTCCCAGTCTAGTCCGTATACCAACGGCGAGTACTTGACAAAGTATAGAACCGTGGCCAGCAACAAGATTGCCATTGTCACATGTCCGATGATTCTGCTTTTCAGTGTGATGAATTCCACTGTCTGTGTCAAGACGAGAATGCCAAAGAACACCGAGGGCAAGTAGTGGTGCAAGAACATCTGCCTGCCCATGAGGAAGGACGGGATGTAGTGGATTGCCCAGGCAAGTAAATAGTCAAATACGTTAGTCTTAAAGACGGCAGCAGCGGGGCCATCGTGAGTAGCCACACCGGTGAAAAAAGCCGGTCTCAACACGAGCAAGCCCTGGATCGCCAAAAATGCGATAAACCCTACTACTACAACGACTATAGACCAATAAACAACGACATTTCCAAGGAAATAGACGTTTCTGTGATCTTCTCCCCAGTAGTTAACCCCTCTTTCCAAGAATGGCCATGTGATAGGATCACTGGCAAAAGTGTGTGTCTGAGTGAGCCCGTTGTTGATCCGGAGCATCACCTGGTGCACTTCCTTGATCTTATCCCAGAATCCCATCACACCCAACTCGACCCGCTTTGCGGATTCGTCACTTTCCAAAATCGGATGCGTGTTCTTTTCAAAATACCACAAAGAGTTCTCGAGTACAGGTTTCTCTATACAGATGACCTCGTTTTGGTCGAACCCCCAGCTGGGCAACTTTACATTGTGCGAGAGCAAGTAGCAGTTTGTGCCGACATGGCGGATCTGGAATACTGAGTCTACGGCTTTGAGTTTGAATTCCGAGCCCGCGTGCAACACAGATCTGTCGTTGACCAACTTGAACTCAAAAACTTCGTTCTGGCCATCTCCGAGGTACTCTTCGTCCCCGATCAAGGTGACTTCATTGTTGTAATCTTGCTCACTCATCGGAGGTCTCACGTCGTTGACTCTGAGGTACCTTTTCTGGGATTTGTGGAACAATTTCAACTTCTGGAGGTTAGGCACAGTGTTAAAGGTCTCCAACAACTCACTAGTGTTGGACTTTTGCTTCTTCTCGATGAACCAGTCGTTGTTAGCGTCCTGGAACCCGTACAACGTGACCTGCTGGTTGCCCGTCTTGGGATACGTCGAGTTGTGAGAGTGCAAGTACCCACCAGTAGCAAGATGTCTGATGGAGACCGTGGATCCGAACAGAATGTCGGAGTAGTAGTCGTGGACGATGGAGTCTTCGAGAGAGCTCTGGAACCTCGAAGTCATGTGCGAAGCACCGTCGCCCACACGGGGCAAGACGATGAAATGCAAGGCAAAGAGACCGAGGTAGAAGACAAGAGGTGTCACGAAAAGGAAGTAGAACTTGGCAATGAACTGTTTGGTCAAGTTCGTGTTGGTGACCTCCAAGTCCCCGATCAGATACCACAAGTCTCTCAAGGTCAAGATGCCGATCCACGCCATGGTGAAGAAACCGACCCATTTGGAGCTGATGGCCAGCCCCAAGAATAAGCCCAACAGGAAGAGGTATCTGAACCAGACTTTCGAGAGAGGTTGGCTCACCTGGAGCAGTTTATAGTTGAACGCGACCAAGGCCATGAAACAGATCATGGGCGAGTCCAACAAAATGTACCGGGACTGAGTTGCCAACGAGTTCTCGAAGCAACAGACCAAAGCCCCAAATACACACACTACGGGTCTACAGCCGGATAGTTTAGCTATTCTGTACACCAAGAGCAGCGTAGCAACACCGCACAACAGCGGGAACAGTCTCAAGGCTACATACGGTGCAAGACTGTTCCCCTGGGCATCAAAGTACCGGCTTCCGATCCTGGAAAAATCGAAAGAGCCGTCAAATCCGGCAAGCTTGGCAATTCCGGCGTAGATCATCTTCACAAGTGGAGGATGCACATCCATCAAGTACTCTCCTTTGATATACCTCGAGGCAAAGGTGCCAAAGTGCACCTCATCGAACACCACAGAGTCCGGATACCCAAGATTGACGAGTCTCACCAAGACAGTAATTACGATTACCGCCAAAAAGATGAGTTTCTCACGTTTTCCAAATGTCGTCAACGTCTTGACCAAATCCCGTGGCGGTGTGGTCTTGAAATATGTTCTCTCTGGACCTTCTCCATAATTAGTCAAGAATCCTGACAAGTCATCGCGTTGAGCGATGTCGGTTTTTTCTCCCATTTGATATCTAATTGGGTGCTGTTGAGTTCGCTCAGTACCAAGGACTCAAACAAGACAGGTTTCAACGGTATTTGGACACTTGCAAGCTGGCAATCGCTGGAGATTTTCAGATCTGAGCACCTTCTTTTGGACATTTTTCAATCTTCCACGTACTCTTTTGGGATTTTTTTTCACCCATCGAGGGACCGAGGGGGTTAGACCGATAACGTCGGGTGAGGGAGATTTGAGGAGGCTTGAGGCGGGTGGTGGTTGGTGGGACGCTTGTCTGACAGGGACACCTATAGACCAGAATTACTTTGTTTATGTGCTCAAATTTGTCAAGTTCTTACTCGACTCTATAAATACTGTACATGGTCACGTGAGCAGTCACGTGAGCGTGAATCACGTGATCACGGACTCAAATACAAGGAACCCCCCTGCTCTTCGAGCGTGAGGATCATGTCCTGGATGTCGTCGTTATCGATGATCCACCCGAGCTTGTGCGTCACCTTGAGGTTCTTCAATCTCGGGAGTCGGTTGTCGGACAACGCCAAGGTGATGTCGTCCGGATGGATCTTGTACGATTGGCCCAAGGTCCCGCTGGAGTCAATCC
Organism: Nakazawaea sp. yHDR128; assembly: GCA_030571255.1. Taxonomy (NCBI): domain Eukaryota; kingdom Fungi; phylum Ascomycota; class Pichiomycetes; order Alaninales; family Pachysolenaceae; genus Nakazawaea; species Nakazawaea sp. yHDR128. The sequence goes on from JAJLXL010000020.1 coordinate 297,759, forward strand.
ACAAGTTCTTCAAAGGATGCACGTCGAAATACTCGTCGCTCAAGATCTCCCCAGTGATGTAGTCCACCGACACATAGAGAAAGGTCAAATTGGGGCAGTACATTAGCAACATGTCCATGGAGTCCTCTTTCAACTTGGGCATCGGATAGTGGATAATGAGCGTCTTCAAGGACTTGCCGATCTTGCTCAACAATATGTATATGCTCTCCGACGATACAAAAGGACAATGCGCCAACTCCAACGTCCTTATCGTCAGAGGGAACTCTACGGTCTCCAAAAACTGCTCCGATATGCCTCCAGATAGCCGGAGATACCTCAAACTCTCCGGCCAGGCAATATCCTCATAGTCTTTACATTCTACAGAAGAACGCGGGAACGAAAGCTCCTCCAATTCGGGGCAATTCCGCATGCTTACAAACAACTCAGAGAGATTCACAGTCTCCGAGACCAACCCCAAGTCCAACGTCTTCAATTTTCTACAACCCCGCAAGCTCACCAAGGGCGAGTATCCAAAACTCGTCTGTGGCGCGACAAATACTTCCAAATTCAGCGCTGATCTACGCAACAAACGGGATATAAACGAGTTCTTGCCGCTCTGCACGATATCACTCAAGTCCAAGCATCTTATCAACGAGCCATAATATTTCTTGCGCGGCGACGACGAAATGGTGTCGACGAACTTGAAGAAGTTCCGACTCTTCAATACAGGCGCATAGTATATGATAGGCGCCAAGAGGAAGAACAACTTCTTGCTGATGCGGAGATATCTGGGGCTCAATTCCAGATACGTCATGACGATGGAAAATATCACTTCCACGGGCAATTTGGACATCTGCTCAGGGGAAAATCTTGATCCCAGGGCTTTTTTATCGTCTTTGACAACGCCAGTTGCCCTGACACCGTCAAAGACTTCGGATCCCATCTCTTCATCTTCATCTTCATCTTCACTTGCCTTTTCCAGTTTTGGTCCATACACGTACTTCCGGTAACGGAGCCCTCTGGTCTTTTTGGGTCTAGACTTGTTTGCCATGCTCTAGTGGGTTAGTGGGTTAGTGGATCCACAGCTTGATGAGACCTGGGAATCTCGATCAGTGAATACTGGATGATTAGTATATGATTCTGCCTTTACCAAATCTGAATTTTTTTTCATTTCTGTCCCTGAGATTTTGCCCTGACAAGGGGCGAAGAAGCGAGACTGGACAGAACTTATAGATGCCTGGTTCAGCTGCCCTGAATTGGCTGCCCCGGATCAGTTGCCCCGCTCAGTTGTACTGATCTTGCCGAGCTTAGGTGCTCGAACTCAACCTAAACAGACTTCTGGGCAGATAAATAAGAGACAAGAGACAAGATAGACTAGATACCTTTTCATGCCTTCAAACCCCTCTGGGTACTTCACACACTTACAGTCTCAGAACCTTGCCAGCTAAAATGGAGCCACAGAAAGTATCCACTCTCGTAGTCCACTCTCACTAGCCTCTACCAGTTCCCTCCACCAGTGCCCTCCAATCCTCTATCTTACTAATCAACCCTGCCCTTCCCTGCTCAACCTTGCCTCACTAACATTTGCGATCTTTTCGCCCTGGCCTCGATGCGCAAATTGGGCAAAAACTTCTCAAGGCGATGAGTATTTAAAGGGATCGAGAGCGCCCTTTAACGCTTTGCCGTTGCCACACCACCACAAAGCACATGGATAGACTCACTATCACACTAGGCAATGTCCATTGTGACGACTGCTCGAGAAATATCGACAGGGTTGTATCAGAAACACTCGACATCCAAGGGCACAATGGTATTAAGTACCGACTCTCAGACAGTTCTATTGTCATAGTGGGGCCTAAGGGTGTTCTAGCGCCTCAGGAGTCCCGCTTGCTTCGCGAACTACAAGACACAGGTTTCGAGATTGTATCCTCGGACTTGGAAACGGACCAAATGGCCAAGAATGGCTGGCTCGCCCACCGCCAGTTACCGAGAATCCATCTCCGGTCGCTGAAGCATAGGCAGCACCAACTGCACTTGAAACACTGCAAAGAGTGTCTGGATAAGGAGAACGCACTCCAGGAAGAGACTTCCTCGATACTGAAGAGTCTCTACAAGGTCTTTGCCTCTGGGGCATCCAGCACCAGCGACCAGACTCTGATTCTGGGGCCCGAGAAACCGGGCATCGTGATCGATAATGAAACCATATATAGAGCCGTAATCGCCGTAGGTGGGATGACATGTGCGTCATGTGCCCAGACTGTAGACGCTGCAATCCACGACACTTTCAAGGAACACAATGTGCCCGCTGACGAAGACACGTCCTCGGTTTCTGCCGCTGGAAACACAGCTGTCGTGATCTTGCCCAACAAGCAACTCGTAAACACCATTGTGCAACTGATAAGAGACGTCGGCTACACGCTGAGTCTCTTGGAACTCTTGCCCATCGAGAGATCCACCAAGTACAAAGTGACTGCGGCTATTGGGGGCATGACCTGTGCGGCTTGTTCTTCTGCTGTCGAGAACCTGGTCAGCGACCTACCCTTTGTCCTCGAGTACTCTGTCAGTGTTGTGGCCAAGAATGGTGCCTTCATCATTGACTCTAATACGTGGGAGAACGTGGCCACTTTGAAGGAGACTGTCGAGGATCTGGGCTACGATTTCGAGTTGATGGACGTGGTGGAGATCAGCCATGCCACAAAGAAGACTAGCTCCAGAAGTATCAATTTGAAAGTTGACGGAATGTTCTGTGAACATTGCCCCGAGGAAATCAATGACTACTTGTCGAGATTCGGTGACAGTGTCGTCATCGTGGATCCCATCACTCTAGACAGACCTTTTGTAAAATTTACCTATGTACCTGCCCCACCCCAGGTGTCTATCAGAAAGATCTTGAACGACTTGAATGAGATCTCAGCCAATTTCAAGATCGACATCATCAAACCTGTCACTCTTGAGGAACATTTGCGGAAGATGGCCAGGCATGACACTATAAAGATCGCCAAGCGGCTTCTGATCACGACTCTTGTGGCCATTCCAACATTTATAATCGGTGTCGTGTTCATGACCTTGCTTCCTAAGTCTCACCATCTCCGCCAATGGGCCATGGCTCCAGTATGGGCAGGAAATGTCTCACGTGCAGTATGGGCTTTGTTCATTCTTGCAACAGTAGTGTACCTCTTTGCGGACGACATTTTCCACAAGAAACTGATCTTGGAAGTCAGAAACTTGTGGAAATCTAACGTCAGCTGGAAAAGGCGTCTTTTCAAATTCGGCTCCATGAGTTTGTTGATGAGTCTCGGTACTTCTGTAGCTTACTTCTCCAGTATCGCTTTGCTAGCTCTATCGGCCAAGGCCCCAAAAGAGGGCATTGGCTACTCAACTACGTACTTCGACTCTGTTGTGTTCTTGACATTCTTCTTGTTGATTGGAAGATTACTTGAAGCGTTTTCGAAGAGCAAGACTACTGAGGCTGTGACCCGTTTGAGCAGCATCAAACCACAAACTTCTCATCTCGTCGAAAAAGTCTCGCTGGATGGACAATCGTTGCTGTTCGATAACGACCAAGTATTGGTGACTGATTTATTAGAGGTAGGTGACTATATAAAAGTAGTCCCAGGTGAGTCTCCAGCACTGGATGCCATAATTATACAGGGTTCTTCGCAGTTTGACGAAAGTGCCTTGACGGGTGAGTCCCTTGCTGTTAAACGTGAGGTTGGAGAACAGGTGTTTGCCGGGACCGTAAACGTGGGCTCATCTTCTGTAATTTGTAAAATTGCAGCACTCGATGGCTCTTCATTGATCGACCAGATCGTGTCAGCAGTACAAGATGGGCAATTGAAGAAGGCTCCTATCGAGAGAACTGCTGACCTGTTGACAGGGATCTTTGTTCCAATTATCTGTATGCTTGCGGTTTTGACGTGGGTAATATGGATTTCTCTCGGCTATTCAGGATCGTTGCCGCAAGACTATTTAGATATAGATGTAGGTGGCTGGTGTGTTTGGTCATTGGAGTTTGCAATTGCCGTTTTCGTCGTTGCATGTCCGTGTGGAATTGGTCTTGCTGCACCTACAGCCCTTTTTGTGGGATCTGGTTTGGCTGCTTCTTACGGGATCTTAGCTAAAGGCGGAGGCGCTGCATTCCAAGATGGTGCCAAAGTCGAAGTTGCATGTTTTGACAAGACGGGGACCTTGACATTGGGAGGAGATCCTACGGTAAATGACTATGCGATTTTAAACGAAAAAGAGGGGTTCAATGTCGAGTACTTTGCCATGCAGACAGCAAGAGATTTGGAGTTGTCATCCAAACATCCCTTATCAATTGCTGTGAAGAAGTTCATCAGCAGTCATTGCTCGAAGACGGGGATGTCTTTGAGTGCTAATATAGTACCTGATGTGCAGGAAGTCTCTGGAAAAGGATTGAAGGGTGACATTTTAGTCGAAAGTAATTCCGCTTCATTCCCCGAATCTGCATTGATAGGGAACGAGGCATTACTCTCCGGACTTGACGCCCAGGAATTGACTACGAGACAGAGAAATGTCTTGATGGGCTGGAAAGAACAAGGAAAAAGTGTCATATGTGTAGCTTTGAAATGGCAGGACCTGTTTAAAACACAGAAATACGTTCCTGTGTTGATAATGGCAGCCCGGGACCAGATTAGGCCAGAGGCTCGCAATGTGATTGCACTGCTCCAGAGCAGGGGGATATCCTGCTGGATGGTGAGTGGAGACAATGCCACCACTGCAAAGTCGATTGCCGCTCAGCTTGGAATCGAGAATATAGTGGCAGAGGTCTTACCAGAGGAGAAGGCTCTGAAGGTGAAATGGATCCAGGAGACGTTCCATGCCTCAGAGAAAGAGGGCAATACCAAACCGGCAGTTGTAGCCATGATCGGAGACGGGGTCAACGATGCTCCTGCGTTAGCAGTGGCCGATGTCGGGATCGCCATGGGATCGGGTTCAGACTTGGCCTTGACGTCTTCAGATTTCGTACTTCTATCGCCGTCTTACCCCCTCGTGACATTGTTAAATCTCTTTTCGTTGTCGCGGTCTGTGTTCAACAGAGTCAAGTTCAACTTCTGCTGGGCACTTGTCTACAACATGATCGGGATTCCTATCGCTGCGGGGGTGATTTATCCATATCAGAACTCTAGATTGAGCCCTGTATGGGCCAGTGCTGCAATGGCAGCTAGTAGTATAAGTGTGGTGTTGAGCAGCTTGGCCTTGAAGTTGTTCAAGCCTCCTAAAGTAGAGTTGGACGATACGCAGTTAGATTTTCAGGAACCGATAAGAACTGAGTGCTAGTCGATATATAATAACAATATTTTCATAACCCCCCTGGAAAAACTTTAAACACCCCCAATTTGTAAATCAAAATTTTTCAGGCGATGAGGAAAAAATTTTTTTGAAATAAAATTTTCTAAAGATCTTGTAACAGAGTAAGAGCAGGTACCAAAGATACATACACCATGGCACCAGCAAGAGTAGCAGTGAAGCGTTCCACAAAGACCAAAACCGAGGTCGTGGTGAAGAAACTGAAGACAAATGGCGCCAAAGCCAAACCAGTAGAGGCGTCTTCGGAAGAGATTTCAAGTTCCGAATCCGAGTCAGAAGAGTCAGAATCAGAATCAGAAGAAGAACAGCAAGAAAGCGACAATAAGGCGGTCTCCGAATCAGAAGACGAGTTAGATCAATTGGACAATGAATCAGAAGACGAATCAGACGCTGCCGAAGAGTCTGAGCCCCAAACAGACGCAGCAGATGGGGAAAATACCGATGGAAAACAGACTTCAAAAGAACAACATGCCGAGCAGAGAAAGGTTTTGGCAGAGAGAAAGTTGCACAGAAAGGCCGGGATCGAAGTGCAGAAGATCAAAGCCCTTTGGGAGAAGTTGAGAGTCAAAACCCCGCCTATGCCAAAGGAAAACAGAGACAGGTTGGCCAATGAAGTCTGGGAACTCTCCAAAGACGTGATCAAAGATTTGGTAATGAAGCACGACGCCTCAAGAGTCGTCCAGACACTTGTAAAATACTCTCCAAAGGAGAGAAGAGAGACAATTACGCTTTCTCTCAAAGGCAACTTCTACGCTTTGGCCACGAGTGCCTACGGTAAATATCTTTTGGTGAAGTTGTTGCACTACGGATCCAAAGAGTCCAGAGAACTCATCTTGAACGAATTACATGGAAAACTCAGAAAGTTGATGAGACACAGAGAAGGTGCATATGTGGTTGAAGATTTATACGTGTTGTACTCCACTGCTAAGCAGAAGAAGCAGATGATCAGAGAGTTCTGGGGTGCTGAATATGCTGTTTTCAAAGAAGCAGGTGAAGGAAAGACTGTAGAAGAAATTTGTGCCGAGTCTCTGGAAAAGAAGACTTTGATCCAAAGAAACTTGATCGGAACGATAACTGCATCTGTCGAAAAAGGATCTACTGGGTTCCAGATCTTGCACGCAGCCATGAGAGAGTATGTAAAGATCATCGATGCCAAAGAGACAAGTGAATTTATCGAGTTGTTGCAGGAACAGTTTGCCGAGCTTGTGCACACACTGGAGGGTAGTGAAGTTGCCTGTATCTTGATCTCCAGAGCCAATGCCAAAGAGAGAAAGCAGATCTTGAGATCGTTGAAACCACATGCGATTGCCTTGATCAAGAACGATTTCGGTAATTTGGTCTTGACCACCATCTTCATGACTGTAGACGACACGGTGTTGGTTGGAAAGACGTTTGTAGGTGAGTACGCGGAAAAGATGCACGAATTGATCACCGACAAGTTCTCCAGACGTCCTCTTATTTACCTGTTGAACGGCTTAGATCCACATTTCTTCTCTCCAACGGTGCAGAAAGAGTTGTTGGGATACGTAGAGATGTCAAAACCGACGTCGAAGAAGGAGCAGCCGCAGAGAAGAGCCGAGATTTTGAAACTGTTCCTGCCGTCGTTCATCAACTGTATCATTGAGCACCCATTTGAGTCGTTGGGCGAAAATATCGGGTCCCAATTCGTAGGAGAAGTGTTACTCAACGAAGAAATCGAGTCTGACGAGCGTGAACTGGCTCTCGATGCCATAATCGAGTCCTTCAAAGGTCCAGTGACAGACGAGAAGCACTTGATCAACCTGCCTTTCTCTTCGAGATTGTTGCGGACGTTGATCCAAGGTGGACGTTGGAGTGCAGAGAACAAGAAAGTCGTCAAAGTGGACTCAAAATGCCAATTGGGATTGCCGTTCACTTTGAAATTCGCCGAGGCTCTCTTTGGAGTTGATGCTCCAGAGAACAACTTGCCAAACTGGATCAAGTCGCCTGGCTCATTTGTCATTGTAGCATTGTATGAATCCATCAAGGCAGAGGGGTGTAAGGACAAGATTCTGAAAGAGTTCTTGGGCAACGTCAAGGAGCAGAAGAAACTCGTGAAAGCACAGAAAGACAGTGACAATAAAGGTGCGCAGTTGTTGGCCAAGTTAGAGGGTTGGTAGAGTTGTAAAGTGGCATCGGATAGTGGCATTGAAGAGTGTCTTATGTACTAATTAGCCCCCCAAGATTTTATATGCAAGAAAAAATCAAAAAAATCCAATTTTCGAAATTTCCTGTTTGAATTTTTCTTAAATTTTTTTTTAAATTTTTCAACTTCTATTTTTCACATCAAGATCAGATCAAGTTCATCTTCACAAAGCACCACCGCGCCATGTTCCAGCTCTCGGTGATCTCTGATTTGATCAGCATACCGCCTAGCGCATTCAATGTACCCATTCGGAAAGCTGTGTTGAATGAGTTGGACACGAAATACGCAAATAGGGTCATCCACAAGCTTGGACTTGTGGTCACAGTGTGGGACATCATGTCCATTGAGGACGGATTGCTCAAGCCCGGAGACGGTGCCACATACGTAAATGTGAGATTCAGATGCGTGATATGGAAACCTTTTATAGGAGAAGTGGTTTCAGGGTGGATAGAGAAGTGCACACCACAGGGGATCAAGGTGAAGTTGGAATTCTTCAACGATATCTTTATACCGAAGGACTACCTTTTCGAGAATTCGTACTATTCAGAGTCGGAGAACTCGTGGATATGGAGTCCTGATGGCGAGACCAAGTTGTATCTCGATGTGAATGAGAAAATTAACTTCAGAGTGGAGGAAGAGGTGTTTGCGAACTCAAAACCTGCGGGACCCAACAATGAGGGTCTGATTTTTGAGAAAAAAGATGAAGATGAAGAAGATGTGGACGAAAATAAGGGCAAAGCTCCGCCTTATGCCATTGTAGCGAGTTGCCAGACTGACGGCATGGGCTGTGTGAGTTGGTGGGAGTAGTGGCTGGGATCAGCTGGTGGAAATGCCTGAGGTGGTGAATATTTCTGCCTAGAGTTGTAACAATGCCTCTCGGCTCATAGAAACGTTATGAAATGTATTAATAGAACTATAACCAGTAGACAAATCTCAGTTATATTGCATGTATCTACTCGTTGCACTGAACTTCATGTTGCCCTTGATAACCTTCTCAACGGCAGCCAAGAAATCCTTCTCTGAGGCAACCTTTCTCCGGGCCCTGATGGCAAACATACCGGCTTCTGTACAGACAGATCTTAATTCGGCACCTGTCGAGTTCGGACACAATCTGGAGATCAACTCCCATCTGATATCTCTCTCAACAGACATGGATTTCGAGTGAATTCTAAAGATATTGGCACGTCCTTCCAAATCCGGCAACGAAAATTCCACCTTTCTGTCAATTCTACCCGGTCTCAACAAGGCTGGATCCAACGTGTTCGGTCTATTTGTGGCAAACATCACCTTGATATTACCTCTTGGGTCGAATCCGTCCAATTGCGTGATCAACTCCAACATGGTTCTCTGCACTTCATTATCACCACCGGCTCCGTCGTCAAATCTTGCACCTCCAATGGCATCCACTTCGTCAAAGAAAATGATACAGGCCTTCTTGGTTCTAGCCATTTCAAAGAGATCTCTCACCATCCTGGCACCTTCTCCGACATACTTTTGCACCAATTCCGAGCCAATGACCCTGATAAAAGTGGCATCAGTTCTGTTGGCCACGGCTCTGGCACAAAGGGTCTTACCGGTTCCAGGTGGACCGTACAACAATATACCTTTTGGTGGATCGATCCCCAACTTTACAAATCTCTCTGGAGACAACAATGGCAATTCTACAACTTCTCTCAACTTCTCAATCTGCTCTTTACAACCGCCGACATCTGTATAGGTGACATCGGGTTTTTCCTCCACTGTCATCATCGTCACTGAGGGATCGATTCTAGGAGGCAACGGCAATTGGATCTCGTATTTGGTCCTGTCTACACCGACTCTCATACCTTCTTCGATATCTGTAGGCGACACTTTTTCGCCCAATCCCACGACAAACTTCGCAATCTGCTTGATATTTATCACGTATTTGGACTTTTCATCGGAAGCGTCATCGGCACTCTTTATAATCTTGGTGCATCTGGCCACTTGGAATGGTTGCTCCTCGGACATTCTCTGTTTATCAGCCAGAACGTCCCATAACGACGATGGAGCCAATCCGGTATCGCTCTCTTCTACGCCCACTTTTTCTTTTATTCTGTTTTCGATGTCTTTCAAATCGTTTTCAATCTCCTTCAATGAGGCGCCATATGGAGCTGCTCCATATGTCTTCAAGACCTGGATATCGCCCTCTGAAAGCGGTTTGACCTTTACGTCTGCTTTTTCTTCGTCCTCAACTGGGGCTGTGTATTTTTCCCAATCTTCTTTTGGTGCCATGGTAATTGATGTGGTGCAGTTTTGTGGGAGTGATCTGACAATGTTCAATGATTGTCACCAATTGTTGATGCAATTGAAGATGTGAAGATCAATGGAGGTTAGGAGGCGAATTTTTTTGAGATTTACAAATTACAAAAAAACACAAATAAACTTGATATGTCATGCACTACATTTCTGGTATGTACAAGGAGTGTGGCATTGGTGCGGTACCATTGGTAGGTTAGCACGACTGAGGAACTGATAGCTCATATAGCAAATTTCTCAGCAAACAGGATCGTCTGAGGATTCTCGTATAATCCAAGCTTTGTCGCATCCAGTGGAGCCGTCATGACAAACGAGTCTGTACTGATTTGCAACTCCTCGTCCCCCAAAGACTCCAATTTTACCAATTCAAGATCAACCTCAGTCTCTAATTGCGACTGCACTTCAGCGTCCAAATCAAAAATCTCTTCAAACTTGTGAAGTCTATTATAGTACTCAGTTTTTGAAAAACTCTTTTCAAACACTCTGGAAATCGCAAGGTACTCACGATCATGAAACAATTCGCCTGATCGGAAAGAGGGGTGTGCAGTAGACGTCACCGGGATATGAACAACCTCGAGGAAATTCCTGTTTGGTAAGCACTTGTCCAAAGCGAGAAATTGTGTCTCGTCGTACAGTGGAGGAGACCCAAATTCAGCCGCTTGAGAAATTGGGGGTACAGCCAGGGGGGTTACTATTTCTGTTGGTGCAGCCAGGGGGGTTACATCTGTTGGCACAGCACCATTCTCAGCATCGCTGACGTCATATTGAGGCACCAACTCGTCATCGCTATCCGACAACGGCATCTCGACCCCAATCTCTGCTTCATTAGCCTTGGGAACCACTGCCTCAAGCTCAGACTCATCACTAGACAAGGCAATCTCTATCTCATTCTCATTCAGTTTAAGTTTTTTGTACTCTACAGGCTCAGACAAACTACTTTTTCTCTTCTTCAGATCGTGCCTCACTGTGGCCATGAATTTCACGTGCAAATGTGCACTGAGCCAGTACAAAGGTCTCTGTCTCTGCAACAAGGCCTTGTTGACGGGCGAACCCAACTTGCCAGTCTCTATATCCTTCTTGAAAAACGGTTTCTTGTTCAACAACCAGCCCATATTGCCACTGTGAGCGATATCCTGGGGCCAGTCGTGCGAAACAGTCACAGATAACTGCTGTCGTATCAAGCTCTGCTTGATGTAGTCCAGTTTACGTACATGATATGCGGACCTCACCATCCGGCTGTCCTTGTAAGGAACTACCTCATTTCTGGGCTGGTTGAAATCGGACGGGTTCCAAATGCCCGAAATCCCACTGATCCGCAATCCCTTGTACCACACGACTCCTGAATGGCCCATGTAGTAAATCTTTGGAGCCACCCATCCGCCGTGCTTGAGCTCGTCTAGGTAGTTCGACAGCTCGTGGTTCCCGCCTACAAAGATCGTGAGCAACGGCGCTTCTTTTTTTCCTGTGTAGTAGTCGATAAAATCGCCGATTTTCTGGTACTTTGGCGGGATGGAGATGCATTTCAAGTCGTGCTGGTTCCTGATGGACTGGAAATCCCCACAGATGATGAGGAGATCCGGTAGTGGCTGGCCCCTGTGGACGGTTTTGTGGAGCAACGAGTCGAAAATCTTGTTGAGCTCGCCGTGGCAACATCCCTCAACAGCTACTCGTACACTGGGGTACAGCGCCGATGACATCTTGGTTTTGAACGCTTCAGTGTCCTATAATGGCGCTCTACAATAGTCTTCAAAAAAGGTGAATATTTTTTTTCACTATGAAAATTGTATTTGTATAGATGGCAAAAAATCAGAGCCAACTCTACATCAACAGAGCACAGCACAATAAATACGTTTAAAACTTGAAGACTTGCTCCTTCTTGTAGCCCAACTCGGCCAAGGCACCGGTCAACTCACCCTGGTCGGATGGACTGACCTTGTTACCGGAAATGGCGTTGTAAAGCGGTGGAGGACCACAGACGAACAAGTGCACATCGGAATCTGGGGTTGGGATGTGCAGTTTCAAGAAATCCTTGGAGATGAATCCGGTTTCACCGGTCCAGCCCTCTGGGGCTTTGTCCAAGAAGTAAGTGATCTTGAATTGGTCCGGGTGCTTGGCGGCAATGGCGTCCAATTCCTTCTTGATCAAGATGTCCTCTTTGGTCTTGTTTCCGTAGAACAATTGCACCTTGGTCTTGTCCTCTGGGTTCTTGCTGATCTCATGGGCCAATTGGTACAATGGGGTGATTCCAGATCCTCCGCCGATCAAGACGATGTTCTTGAACGCGTTTGGTTCCCACTTGAACTTGACAATTGGGCCCTTGAAAGCCACAGTTTCACCCTCTTTCAAACTGGCAATGTGGTTACCGAATTTACCTTCCGGGTAAGTCTTGATGACAAACTCGATCTCGCCCTTCTCGTCAATGTCCGAGATCGGAGTGTACGGTCTGACAACGTTGCTACCCTTGGCAGTGACGAATTTGGCCAAGACACAAGATGCCGTCACCAATCCGCTGACATCGTCCGGGGTTTTCAACAGAAACCAGTAGTGGCTGGTGTCTGAAGAGACTTTTTCCTTTCTCTTCAACTTCAAGTCGATAAATTCGTCGCCTCCGGTCAAGGTCTTGCCGGTATCGTTGGCAATGGCACTCGAGGAGAAGTAGTAGGCTGAACCCACTGCCGCGGCGGCGGCAATCGTTGGGACAACGAATTGAGAGGCTCTATTCAACGGTAATCTTGCAAACATGGTTCTAGTCAATTGGGGAGTTGTGAGCATGAATTTCCAATTGATTGGTAGCGAATTGGTGCAGTTAATTGGATTGATAAGCTGAAACAGTTGGAGCAACCTTTTCACTATTTATATGAGTCTCGGAAATCAAGGGAAAAAAAACCACAGTTCGGGCCAGAAATTAGGTGTGTGTGCACGACCATTTAGGCTATTTCGGAGGATCTTCGGGTGAACTTTGTGCAACCGGAGCACTACTTGACAATAGCAGAAGTAGAGGACGATATTATATATAAATGTATGATCGGGACCACATTAGTAGCCCAAGTCTATTAAGTCTTGCGACAAGTCGTCACCAAAGAACTCCTTCAACAGCTGGTGGTCGTAGTTGGTTATTTGGACCAATTTCTGTACCAAGTCGTAACTGATCTTCTCAGAGACAACACTGTCCTTTTGGTATGACGGGTGGCTCAAGACAAAGTTTCTTATGAATTTGGCAGTCGTTGCCACTTGTCCGTTGGCCCTCAACGAGATCAACTTGAAGTAGAGTCTAATCTTGGCCAATTCCTCTGTGGAGCCCTGGAACTCGTCTTTGATATAATTCTCCACCAATGGGATCAACCCGACAAACTCTTCACATCCGTTGAAGATCTGGTTCAACGACAACTCCAGTATGCTGTTTGTGTCCTTCGAATGCATATCTTTCCGGAAATAAAACACAGAATTGATCAGCGAGTCTCTTCTGTGTGCCAATTTCATGTTCTTTTCGATGCACGACATTGGGATGTAGAAATTGGGTCTGTATTTCAAGATGGCCCTTGCCAAGAAGGGGATAAACACCGCAAACAGCGCATTCTCGAAATCCGTGATCGAGATTTCCATCGGTCTGAACTCTACCCTCCATCCTATGGCATCTTTGTTATCAGGTGTGGCAGTCTGTATCGGAGGCTTGAACCTCAACGTCTGCCAGTTTGTCGACTGGATGTTCTCGAAATGGTCGTTGTCCTTGTCGTTGTCCTGATCTAAGATCTCGCTGAACACGACAATCGGATCTCTGACGTATAAATGCGCAAAATGCTCAGCCATCAACTTGTCGAATCCGCCCTTTTCACATAATTGTCTATATACTTTGTCGTTGCTGACATGCGGCAAATCGTTGTACTCGTTCTGGAAAAATTCAAAGTTGCCCAGGGCATCGATATCGCCCAAATACTGGTCAATAGAGTCGTAACGTGATTTGGGGATTCTTCTCCACTCCAGAGTCTCATTTAGCCCACCTTTCAACTCGTGGCCAGGTAATGGAGCCGTGCCTCTTTCAAATGGTGTTCTATCGTCGACAGATCCACTGACAACGTTCCATCTGACGTCCTGGTCCAGCAAAAAGCCTCTATATATGGGCAGGGCCGCAGTCAAGGCGAGCATCACCGGGGCTATGTTCAGCAAGGAGTCATATAAATACCGGCTCTGGTTCAAGTTTTTCAGCTGCATTGTCACCTGCAAACACGAGCATCCCATTCCAAACCCCATAGAATCCATGTAAATGTGTCCCGGAGTGGCAGCCCCATTGAACAGTTCCTCATCGTGGAACGGAAAGAGATCTCTCTTTGGTATCGTTGGATCTACTGCATCTCTGTCACGAGTCCGTGTGTCCTGGTAAAGCGGCACATTTATGGCAACCTTTGCGCCCCTTCTGCGCCGGATGTTGGCAGTCAATGTCGGGAACCGCACATGGCGGTTGATCAACTCGTCGGGCAAAAACAACGATTTCGACAGATCGTTGTGGTCCACTTGCACCTCCGGAAACGTGAATCCCGGGGTGCCCATTCTAGGAAATGACGTCAACGTTACCGGGATAATAGAGTCGTCATTCAACAGTTCTTTGGCCACTTTACGTCTCAGTTGCATGTTCTCCTCCACGTACAAGTAGTCTTTCAAGTCTGTGCCGTCATAAGGCTTCAAAGGTGTCGCCTCCAACATGAAGCGTCCATATTCCGGATGGAACGAGATGTTGTTGCTGACACAACTCTCACTAGCAGATCCGCCTTCGCCCAATTGGTGCAATATACAGTCCTTATCAATGGCCAATTTGGTGGTCTGCTTGTCCTGGTCGATTTTCACAAGCATGTACTCAACTTCATCACCCCATAGAAATTTGTCGTCTTCACGTTTCAGCGCTGCTTCAAACATCTTCATCAACTGTATAAGTCCCTGAGTTCTGACATGTTCCGAGTGTTTTCTAGCCTCTTTCCACTCAAAAGGAGTGCCCAATGATAAGAGACCCATGGCGCCAAAAGAATAGAATCGAATTCAAGGCGGTTTTGGACTGGATCACGTGGATGCAGATAGTCGGTGGAAATTGGAGGATGTTTGGAGCAGATTTCGTACTTCAAACCCTCAAAACCTCGTTTGCCGGCCGCCAATGACTCAAGATGATCTAAAAGTACTTTACAAACTTTTTCACAAAAACTAATTGAGATGAATGGAGGAAAAAATCTCTTATTTCTTTGTCTTTGTGTAAGAAATTTTCCCTTGGAAAATTTTTTGATAACTGATAAGTTGGATAAGCTGGGCTTTATCTCACCTTGATGGATGTGTATATATATATTTATTAGTAATAGTGAAATGACCAGCTTCGATCTTGCAACGGTTCAGTTTGAATTCTGTTCAAGGAAGGCACGCCGATTTAAGGAATGTACGCCTGTCCAAAAGGGCAAACAGTGGTTACATACAACTGTGATTTAGGGCAAAATGCAACGACACACTTCGGATACCAGTGGTCAAAAACTCCGTCTTGAATTTGCAATTTGCATTTTGTGTTTTCAATTTGCATTTTTGCTTCGATGCATAATTTCGGCCTCACTCTATGTGCTTAGTAATTGTCTGGAGATCGCGGAATTCTTTGACTGGGCGTCGATTGGGTTGATTATCAGATCCATTCCACTAGACCTTCTCCACTCCGACTCTGTCTCTCTATTGCCGCACATAAGCCAATGGCTAAGAAAACTGTGGTTTGGTGTCATTTTGCGCTGTTCCACAGGGCAGAAAACCTACAATGGCCGGAGAATCCAATTCGGTATGTCCCTGATATCCGTGCCTCGGATATAATACCACTCTCATCTCCGGCAAAGTATCTATGCATCGGCACAACGTTTACATGACGGATGATTTCCTGTTTTGGTCATAATATACCGTCGTGCGTTGGGCGTACATAAACCGTATATACACTACAAGCCTTGCCTATTCCTGGATTGACGAGCGGAAGATCGTCGGTGCCTTTTTAGTCTCGTCGGAAATGTCCTCAGTCTTAGACTTTCAGGCTTAGAATATCAGACACTCAAGACTTTAGTGTATGCTCTGCTTACACTTCAAATTGCCCAAAGTCAAATAGCATGCATTGACTTCATACAAGTACTGCCCAATGTTGACCCTCTTGCCGCATCTTGTCTCTTCTTGCCTCATACCACTCTAACCATCCCAAATCACACAAGGTGGCACTTAATTACATCCATTTCACTCCCACCCCTAATGTCGCTTCCTCCACTTCATCTCTTCAGCCACCATACCAGGCAGCCCCGATGAGCACATTTTACATCGTTACACCGGGGAAGGCGAAAAAATTACAAAAAATCAAAAACCAAATCAATAAGTCAAAACAAACACTATCAGACCACAAACTTGTACATACCCCATAAAGCACCATCTACGCACGATAAAACTCTGAAAAAATGCCAGAATCAGGGCACCAGAGCAATGGTAATCACAACAACAACGAGAACGGCGATAAACTCCGCCTGCTCGACGCAGATGACGACACAAAGACCTTGATCACTGCCAATGAGTTATTGGAGAAGACCGACGCCCAGGTGACGTATCAACAGCGCTCCGGTTTCGATGACGACTCTATGACGTTGGTCAACAACGGATTTGATGATTCCTTCAATGAGGGCTCCAGCAGCTCCAAACCCTTGCAGAACGGCACATCACACCAAGTTTCAGAGCAATTGGACGCCCATATAAGGCAACTCCGCTATAATGACATGAAAGTGGCCTTGGACAGATCGATAAACACATTGGTGGACATTTTGGGCAATTTGCAGCGTGAGAACAACGACAGACCCATCTATTATCCGACGGATATCGACTCCGCTGGGTCCAAATTGAACAGTCTGAAGTCCCGGTTGGCCTTGATCAGGAAGAACTCCTTGACCAATAAGCTGCTGTTGAAACAGGCGGACGACTTCGATCTTCCTAAGGCAGAAAATGGCGAACGGCGCAGAGAGTTGAACGTTTTGAACTTGAATTTGAAAATAGACCAGCACGACGACGGAATTATCACTAACTTGGACAAGGAGTCCTTGGCCTCCTTGTTGAATGGCAAAGTTGTATCTACAGTACGTCATCTCTTGTCTTTGAAAGAGAGAATCGACGATACGTCATCGAAAGTCTTTGTCACTGGTGATTTAAACGCCGGTAAGACGGCCTTTTGTAATGCATTGTTGAGAAAGAAATTGTTGCCAGAGGATGAACAGCCGTGCACAAATGTCTTTTGCGAAGTGATAAACGTGACGGAAAATGAAGGACGTGAAGAAGTCCATGCGGTTCCAATCGGAGTCGTCTACAAGCAAAGAGACCAATCCACATACACAGTTTTCTCCGTGAAAAACTTGGAGACTTTGGTCTACGAAAGTGATAAATATGC
Source organism: Nakazawaea sp. yHDR128 (assembly GCA_030571255.1). Taxonomy (NCBI): domain Eukaryota; kingdom Fungi; phylum Ascomycota; class Pichiomycetes; order Alaninales; family Pachysolenaceae; genus Nakazawaea; species Nakazawaea sp. yHDR128. Next base: position 314,930 of record JAJLXL010000020.1, read on the forward strand.
GATCTTAAAGATCTACGTCAACGACAACAGACCCAGAGAGCAGAGTTTGTTGAAGAACAACATCATCGACATCTCTTTGATCGACGCTCCGGGTTTAAACATGGACTCGTATCAGACAACAGAAGTCTTTTCCAGACAAGAGGAGATCGATCTAGTCGTATTTGTAGTGGACGCACGGAATCATTTCACTTTGAGTGGAAAAGAGTTCATCTCTACAGCAGCCAAGGAGAAAAATTTCATCTTTATAGTCGTGAACAAGTTTGACACCGTCAAGAACAAAGACAAATGTCAAACTAGAATCATGGAACAAGTTCTGAATCTTTCACCTGACACACACAAAGATTCCAAAGATTTTGTGCATTTCGTCTCGTGTGATGGGGTCTTGGAAGGGATTCCCGACGACGGTCCAGGAGATGGTCCAGGAGATGATCCAGACAATGACGAAGATCCCTATGGCGGTGAAAATCCTGATTTCGACCGCCTTGAATACTCTTTGAGAAAGTTCATCTTGGAAAAGAGGTCTCTTTCCAAATTGTTGCCTGCAAAGAATTACACCTTGAACGTGTTGAAGGATTTGGAGTTCTTGTTCAGTGTCAATGAGGCAATGTACTTGAAAGACAGAGAAGAGATGTTGAGTGAATTGAACGAGTTGACTCCGAAATATGAGTCTACTTTACAGCAGAGTCTGAGAGTGCATGAAAAGATCAACAAGTTCATCGAAAGTGTCTGTAATGACGTTTACAGCTTCAGCAAAGAGAGAATCCAGCAAACGGTGGTGGAAATTGATGATGCAGTGTTGATAACAGACTCATCTTCCTTGGATATCTACTCATATGCGGTCGCTTTACAACAGGCGATGATTGATAAAATTTTAGAAGCGGTCAATGTCAGTGAGGCATACGCCAGAAAAAAGACTGCTGAAAAAGTCGATGTGATCAAGCTGTTGGGTGTCGAAGAATTGGGATCTGACTTCTATAATAACAGAGTCTTTAGAGATGATTTGATGTTCACGAAGAAACGTGACTCGATTCAGAAAAAGATCAGTGATGAAATCTCCCCATTTGATTTCTTTGACCCATCAGTGGATAATTTCATGAAACTCTGTGGTAATCATCTAGGTTTTGGATCCACAACTTCATATCTGAGAAGCACAGTACACCATTTAGTATCATTTATTTGGGATCCAAATTTCTTGAGAATTGGTACTGGAGCTAAACTGCAAATATGGAAAGGTTCAGCATCTGCAGTCGCATGTGTTTCATCGGCAAGATTTGTCACCCAGTTTGTCAGTGTGTCAGATTTGATCTCGCCCACTTATTGGTACAAAATCTCGAAGCCATTGGTACTGATAACTGGTGCTGTTGCAATAGCGTACTTGATCTTGGATATGCCATCAGCGTTCCAGAGGAACACTGCAAAGAAGATTTCTAGACAGATCAGTAAACTCGATTATCAGCACAAGAATTCAAATAGGATCCTGAAAGAAGTCAGAACTGTCTTGAATCACCCAGCTAGGGACGTCTTAAATGCATTCCAGACCAATATCGATAAGGTAGCTGCAAAGAGAGACACTATTGCGTCGAAGTTGAAGAATAGCGACTTGAGTTCTGCTTTCTATTCTAAAAATTTGAAATTGGTGATCAACCAGATGAACATAGTCAAGGAGTTGGAGTTGGAATCCTTGAACAGAGTTGACTGATCTTGTATATAAGAAAGAAAGTATTTGAGTAACGACATTGACGATTGAAAAGCCATCACTGTATTTTGAACTTAAATGAAAGAGCTGCATAAAATCCACAGCGAAAAAAATCAAAAAAAAAAAAATGCTCCGCGACGGGGAATCGAACCCCGGTCTACCGCGCGACAAGCGGTAATTCTAGCCACTAAACTATCACGGACTTTTACGAGGACTTTAAGGTGGTTTCAATATGAGTAGAAGTGTGTTCTAGGCAGTTTTGATTGTGTCCCGTGCAAACCTGTACTTCAGCATCAGTTCTGTCGAGGGCCGATCAAAACGCTAGTAGCTCAGATGTGATGGCTGTACTATAACCTCATTTTATTGCCCACTACTGTTTTCATACAATCGATACATAAATTTTATATTTTATAAATCTCCAAAAGTTAATGTTTCCAGTGATTTACTGAGCTTGTAGAGGATGGAATTCTCGAGTCCAATGCACCAGGGACACTGGTGGATTTCCACTTGTAAGCATCACTGGAATGATCACAAGTGATTCCCATCTGTTTACAAAATTTGCAGTTCTTGGATCTGGATAACTTTGACGAAGAACTTGATGGAGCCTTCTGGGGAGAATGAGAACGTGAACGGGAGCTTGAAGAATCTCTCCCTTTCAGTAATTGTGTCTTCAAAATGTTCAAATAGTTTGTGCCATCCGTCTCAGGGTTCTTTTGGTTTAAGGGGTTCATTGGAATTGGAGTTGCACTTCCTGCAGTCGAAGGCCCCGCGTCAGATTGTGTAAGAATCCGGGGAGTATTTTGTTGGATGAAGCCATCTTCTGGCGAGACTATGGTATATGCGAGCCTCTTTGGTGGGCTGTTGGCAGAAGATGAAATTCCAGAGATGTGAGTGAAGAAATGCTCGACACCGTTTCTCATTCTTGCCGAACCTACAGTAAGTGAGACCATGAACTCACATAGAGAGTGCCTCAAATGACGGTTGATAGACCTGATGTACTGTTCTTCTACAACATCAACGGCGATTGTCAACTCTTCCAAATGCTCTTTCACCAAAGTGGTATTCGCAGTTTCACCACCTTTACTCTCTTGCTGCCTCAAAGACTTGTACAACTTGTTTCTCTTCAGTTTCAAATCGTTGCATTTCTGTTCACGTTTCTGCACATGCTTCAACTGGATCCTCAAGCTTTCCAACTTTTGCGCATGTGTTTCGCCAATCTCTCTGTCTATTTGCAAACAATGGTTGAACTCGTTCAAGATGGTCCTGCTGTCCTGGTTACCTACGTCATCTGACCAAATAGCGATTTCCCGGATCAAATCTTCTTGCAGTTTCATTGCCTTCTTCTGTGACTTGATGTATCTGTCCAACTTGCTGTAAACTCCTAGTGAAACTGTAAATTCGTGTTGATTCCCGCCAAAGAACTCTACCAATGATCCAAGCGCTCTAGAAGTCATTGCCCTGGAATAAAAATATGGCGTTCTCGTGTCCACACTGCTCCTTGGATGGCCACTACTTGTATCTAACTGGATCAGTGTCAGGATCGGACCATAGCCCGATGCAGTGTTAGCGGAGGCCATTTTCTTGTGGTGGTGCTTCAAAGTCGAAAAAAGGGATACAAAATTGATTTTTATGATACATTTTTTTACTGACACAAAAACGGAGATCTACAATAGAGGCACAGGAATATGTAGGAGCAACGATGTTCTGACTATAAAAATGTAAGTGAACTACTTCTTTTTGGTCACATCCCTATCAGTGTTCAAAGCTGTGTAGTCAGAAAATGCCTTTGTGGTGGAACTAACAGTGTCATTGGCTGTTTCAATGACACTTTGGTAACTTTTTTCGATATCCTTTGTCAAAGATTCAGCTTTGCTGTATGCCAGTTGCTGTTGTTCACTCAACTGTGGCAAATTCTTTTGTTCAACGTTCCAGGCGAATTTCCTCAGACTCTCAAAGGTCTGCGGGAGGAAATATTTGAAACTTGCAAGACCAAAAACCACAGGTGCAAAGCCACGGACCAAGAAACTTCTGTTTCTGGCTGCAATTGACCCCGTCAAGGTACCAATAAGAACGTATATGCTGTTGGGTAAGAGATCTTCCTTTCTGTCATGCAATGAAGAGATTGTACTAGTGACTTCTCTCTCTGTGTTGTAGTATTTTTGTGCGACATTGTCGTATTGGGCTAATAAAGACGTGTACCACTCGTATGAAGTCAATCTGGCGTTTTTGATCGACGATTCTAAGTAGCTCGGTGAGCGTACTGTGACTCCATTGACGATATTGTTAGGTCCCAATGACTTTAACTCTGATGACGATGCAGGGATAATTGAACCAGGAACCGGTGTTACTTCGTCATCATCTTCATAAAAAGCACGTCTTTTTGCGGATTCATTATGATATGGCGATTGCAGGTACTGGTTGTACAGTACAAGGGCACTTAAAGGTGCAATGACCTTTATCAGTCTGGACATTTGACAGGGCGTTGTGGTTCTAAACAAATCCAGAACTCAGTTTTTTGATTTTTTGATTTTTTTTTCTTGATTATTTTTCACTCTATGATTCGCCAGCATTACAACACAACCAGACAATTAAATACTTTCATAAGTAATGACATTAATTTACAACTATAAAGAAACCCACCTAAGATCACTATGAAATCATGAAATGACTGAGTAGACGCATCTTTGTAATCATTTGCTTCTTATAACAGCAGAAACGTTTTGTAAACCAAAAGCCCAATGGACCTAGCTCAATCGATTGGTATCATTCTGCTCCCTTTCAGCAACAGACAGGACACACTTCCCTCATTCTAGTAACCAAACACCTCGCCTTTATTATATTTTTCAATCAGCAGTTGCTTACTTTCTTCTGAAAGCACAACCTTCAGATAATTTGGCCTTACCACCGGTTGGGGAACACAAGACAGTTGTACATGAGTCACATTGGACAGCGGTTTGAGCGTGGGAGAAAACAGTGGTGATGGTCAAACAACCTGGACATCTGACATCCATGAAGAATGAACGTGGACTTTGAACCAAAGTCTTTAATTTATGTTGCTTAGCTTCAGTAGCTGGGTTTGGGTTTAATAAATCAACAACTAAGACCTAAATTGTGTGATATAGTTAGTATCATTGCGCGATTGAATATGACTGAATCAGAGTAGCTTTTTGGTGAGATTTGACTCTGTTTTTGACATGGATTTGTTCTCTGATGTTCTCCTCTTTTGTTCATGATCTCTCATTCTGTGTCCAACTTGTCTACGTCTCAAAAATTGCTTTCTTGACCCCTTTGTCTACATGGTCATCACAAGTGTATAAATCTTCATCAAGCGCTCTCTGATCCATCTTGTAACGTTCAAACATACCATTCTGTACGATTATCTGACTGATATACTCAAGACTTAATAGTGGCAACGGTACTAAAAAATTTTTAATTTGTAAAATTTTCTACAGGAGAAGAAAAAAAGGTGAAAAAAAAGGTTTATTTGCACGCGATATAGATCTGACAGATCTTTTCTCAAGTATATGTTAGGGTTAGAAACCCTAATAGAGAGTGAGGTGATAGATAACAAGATATACCAATTCACAAGCAATCAGTGGCACTGAAAGAAGGATGAGAAGTTAGTCTGGAGGAATGGTGCATCCTGAATCTCCTGTTACGATGAAAGCAGATTTGCATTAGCATTTCAAGGGAAACAGTTGGAAAAGTAGCTCACAGCAGCGAAGTAACGATGCGTGGTGTTACGATGTGAAAAAGCTCTACAATCCATAATATATTGGTACGTGAATTTGCCCCAATTGCGAACTCGTCCTTGTTAGCTCAGTTGGTAGAGCGTTCGGCTTTTAAGGAATAAGTTTCACTAAACTTCTCCAAGAAGTTGACCGAAATGTCGGGGGTTCGAGCCCCCCATGAGGAGTTCGTCTTATTTTTTTTTTCCCTCTCCCACCAAAATTTCGGACCCATGTGATTTCCACTTTTTGATAGCCTACATGCCTACAATCCGATAACAATAGGAAATAGTTTTTTTTATTTTGTTGCACAGAATTAGAGCCAGATCTAACGGTTGAATTGAATGGAGCCGAGGAGTCTATTTGATAGTATAACCACCGTCGACGCGGATATCGGAACCTGTAGTGTAGGTGGACAGGTCACTTGCCAAGTACAAATACAGACCGGCCAATTCCTTTGTCAAACCCTCTCTGCCCATTGGGATCAAAGACCACCATTGCTTCTTCAACTCGCGGTCAACGTAGTCCGTCAACTCCGTCTGGATGTAACCCGGAGAAACGGTGTTCACTCTGGCGTAGCCTGCCCATTCCATGGCCAAAGATCTCGCAAGGTGTAACACAGCAGCTTTCGAGGCGTTGTATGGTGCTTGCAATTGCGGGATGTTGACAATGTGGGCAGACATTGAAGCAGTGACGATAAACGAGCCTTTGCCCTTTTTCTTAAAAATCTTGCCCACGGATTTGGCACAGAAATAGACTCCATCCACGTTACAGTTCATGATCTTTCTGTACTCTTCATAGGTGGCGGTGGACTCTGTGATGCCGCCAGCTTGCCATGCGACACCGGCATTGGCGACAAATACATCGATTGTGCCAAAATCCTTTTCGATCTGGTCTATCGTCTTCTCCACATGCTCAGCATCGTCGATAGGGCATTTGTACAGTTTGACTTTCACACCGTAGGTCTTGGCCAACAGGGCCAGTTTTTCTTCAGCTGGGTTACTGTTGTACCAGATGGCGACATCGGCGCCTGCTTGCAGGAACAGCTCAGCGATAGAGTACCCAATTCCACTGGAACTTCCAGTGACACTGGCTACTTTGCCCTTCAATGAGAACAATTCCAATACTGGAGAGGACACTTCTGGTGCTTTTTTCGGCAATGGTCCGATGTCGTTCAAATAACTTCTAACTTCTTCTGACATTCTTTTTCGTGAATTGTTTGTTTAGTTGAAAACTGATAGGGTGGGATTTCGGATTTTATATCAACGATTATCGGTTCAAATCTTTTTTTTTGCCCTTTGTCGGATCACAGTGTTTGCTAAATAAAAGGGGCTAAATGACGTCAAGCGAGAGAGGAAAAAACAAGCCAAGTGAAAATACAATAGGAAACTAGAGTCGAGTTTACATGGAGCTGGCGATTTTAGCCATGGGCTTGCAAGGAGGGCATAGACCAGGGCTGGGATTAGTGCCTGCTAGGACTCGTGCCCTTATTACTACAATTTGCAAGAGATATGGACCCTTGGCCCGACTTGGATATTATTGAATGTGAACAATTGGTAGAATCTGAAAAAGTACCCTCTATCGAATAAATGAAAGACAAAATTTAAAAGCAAACTGAGGTCATTAAGATTATGTTGTGATGAATGAACGGATTAGACGGAACAGTAACCACCGTCGACTCTGATGTCACTACCTGTAGTGTAAGTAGCAGCATCACTGGCCAAGTACAAATAGGCACCGACCAATTCCTGCGGTAAAGCTTCTCTGCCCAACGGAATCATCGACCACCATTTGGCTCTAACGTGACGTGGGAGGAAATCGGATAATCCCGAGTCAACATAACCGGGGGAAACGGTGTTAACTCTGGCAAAACCTGCCCATTCAATGGCCAAAGATTTACCCAAATGCAAAGCACCGGCCTTGGCGACATTGTAACAAGTCTGGTAATTTGGAACGTTGACAATGTGACCCGACATGGAGGCGGTGATGATGAAAGAACCCTTACCGTTCTTCTTGAAGATCTTTCCGACAACTTTAGCACAGTAGTAAATGGCGTTCAAATCGACATCCACCAATCTTCTCCATTTGTCAACGCTGTTGTTGACTTCTTCCAAAATGGACCCGGTTTCCCAAACGATACCAGCGTTGGCGACAAAGATGTCAACTTTGGAGAATTCCTGCTCAACGTCCAAGATGACTTTTTCGACATTGTCTGGGTTGGACACGTCGACTTGGTAACTCAGCACTTTGTTACCGTATTCAGCAGCCAATTTCTTGGCCAGTGCAGTGGCATCGTTATAATCCATAATAGCAATGTCGGCACCCAGTTGGGAGTAACATTCCAGAATGGCATATCCGATACCTCTTCCAGCTCCGGTGATGACGGCAACTTTTCCCTTCAAAGACAAGTTTTCGAAAATGGTTTTCTTCAATTTTGGAGCTTCCCAAGGTAAGGCCTGTGGGAAGTCGTCCAAAAGGTATGATTGGGTTGGCCCTTGTGGTTCAGAAGCAGGTTCTGGGGATTGAACTTCGGAAATGGTCATTTTGCTATTGATGTGAGATAATGGGCGCAATGGCAAGCCAAAGCAGGGGAAAGAGGGATATTTATATCCAAACCCACTGGAAGAGATTTCCCCAGGATTCGTGAAAAAGAAACAAGAGTCTGAAAAAAAAAGAAAAGCAAAGCGATGGACTGGAAAAACCGTTCCGCTTCGATGAGTACTATAGGAGGAAAAGCTAAACAGCTGAATCCCGTTGCGGAAGCAACAAAAACTGTATTTTGCTGAAAGATGACTGAACCCCGGATTCGAGTCGGTGCAGGGTTTTTGGTTGTTGAGAAGTTGCTGCTGGTTAATATAGGTCAATTCGCGGTCAGGGGATCCATGTGAGCACTGTGTGGGTCTCATTGGGCTGATCTGGTGGTCTATACGAGGTTCCCTATGATGTACCTCACCATACTTTAAGCCCGATGAGTTTCTAAAAAAAAAATTATAATAGCAAAAAGAAACAGCCGCCGGAGTTCCACCCGCGCACCCCAACGAAAAGCAGAATTTATCCGTAACCCGGGGTTCTAGTCATCTATTGCGCATAGGCTACTCGGTGCGTTAAAAAAGAGACTAGTTTCTGATTATATACATAGAATGCGGAAGCGCACTTGCTCGAAATCGGACTCATACGGGCCATACTATTTGAAGAATTTCTTCAAATCGTTCAACCAGTTGATATACTCATCATTTTCCGCAACTGTCGAATAGTTGACAATGAATTCACCCAACTGTTCATTGCAACCCAAGTTGACAAACATCAGCTCGAACAACTCTTGTAATTCTTCGTCCAACATCTGGAATCCAGGACCGTTGTACTTGGACAATTTCAACTGTTGAGATTCTGCGCTCAACGAGTTGGCCAACTCATTTCCCTTGATAATTTGGAAACTCTGCGGGAAAAATTCCAAGTCTTGGTACGAGAGGTAGCAGTGAGCGACAAAAGATTCATCACTGGCTGCGTTCTCCAAGATCAAGTTCACGTTGAGCAACGAGTTTTGTAAATCGTCTTCGAATTCTTCTTCAACGGGTTCTTCAGCCTCATCGACCACTTCTTCCTGTTCATTGGCTGTAGTGTGGATATCGTTCAACTCGGTGCAGTCAAAGTAAACCTTCAAATTCTTGCCATCTGCCAATTTCTTCTCCAAGGTGACAATTTTTTCTCCAGTGGCATGGCTCAAATGAAAGCCCTCATCTTGCAAAAAAGCCGCATCTTCTTCGCTGATCTTCAAAGGAGCTTGCTCTTCTAATTCGGCTTCACTGTGCAATTTGTTGAACAACAGCTGTTTCAAATCGGTATACTCCTGTGCAACTGGAAATGCCGATGAAAAATGTCTAGAGTTCATCATAACTGGGGTGACCAGTGATCTCAACAGAAACTTGACACCATTGCTGGCGATAATTCTCTTACCAGCACTTAAAACTCCACGGCGTAATAACATAGATGACATCTTGACTTGTTTGTCCAATAATATCTTGAATATCCTGAATACCCTCGATACTTATAATACCACTAACACTTACTGCTCATCTGTCATGAAATTTTTTTTTTATTTTCTTTATTTTATTTTTCTATTCGAATTTGTCAATGCCTATTTTCAGACCTGTAGTATTCTAGTACGTCTTTTCTCAATCTTTGATAGCTGTCCTTCGAAACCTAACAGTTTCTTCTCCTTTTCAATCTCTATTAATCCGTCTGCCTCACATAATGGGTATCCGTCCACCATGAAATAGTCCTTGTCTATGAATGTACCACATTTGTAGCACGACAAACACTGTGGGTGGAATTTTTCACTCTTTTCGTTCTCGAGACACAAACCTTCCACACCCAAGCCACAGGTCTTACAAATACTGTTGTTCAACTCGTGGAAATGCTGCTCACAATATGGTGAGTCGTTGATTACGTAACAATTGGTGCCCTTGGTGAACGGAACATAGCATTTTTGGCAACTGAAACACTTTCTGTGCCATTGTCCTGATATCTGGCCATCTTTTGACCAAATGGACTTCCCAGTAATCTCTAAACCACATGTTCTGCATGGCCCTTGGCCCGACTCGTATTTCGGGGCCACTGGCTCTGGCTCTTGCACACGGGATTCCGGTTCTGGTGTCGGTTTGCGCGATAAACTTAAAGGTTCAGTGGCCGCATCGAGATTCAACTGCGGAGAAACGATTTTTCTATGCACATACTTCTCGTCTAAAGCTCTATTCATCTCTTCTGTCAAGTCGGGGTTGTTCAAATCGGCATTTTTCAAGTCCGCGTTGTTCAAATCCGCAGAGTTCAAATTTCTGGTGAGACTATCAATCTCATCTTCGAGATCACCTTTTCCATACGAATTTGTAGCTGTGGTGGGGTCTGTGTTGGAGTCTTCATTTCTATAGCCAAAATCGCTGAAAGAAGCCGCGTTTTCGTTGGAAAGAGCAGGAGTTCTTGCCGGCATATCGCCGCCTGTGAGTAGTTCGTACAGCTGATCTCTGTTGATATAAGTACTCAGTGTCGGTCTCTTCTTATCGAGTCCAAGATGCACTTCTTGGTCGTTGTCGTCGACATCTTGAGCTTCTTCAACGTCACTTTCGTCTACATTAAGCTGCTTTTGATCGTAGTTCTCTTCTACAACAATCGTCGGAGGCGACACTGGCTGGTTCATCAAAACCGGAGAAGCATCGTGGAATTCTTCTTCATCTTCGTGCATCTTTGGCGTGGCGCCGATTTCTTCTTCGATCAACTCGCTCAATCTCGGAACACTCTGGTAATTGCGCTGTTCTTCATAACCCATCACGGAATCACGTCCGAAACTGAACGCATTGTCTTGTTGCGGTGCTGATAATCCTGTGTACTGTTCGATCTGGGGCTGTGGTTGGTACTCTGCAGCGTACTGCTCAATCTGAGGCTCCGATTTGTACTCTGCGGTGTATGGATCATTATCATATGCAAAAGTCGGAGAGGTTTCAACTCCCCGCAGACTGTGGAAACTTTTCTGTGGACTTTCTTCTAATATTTCTCCAATTTCCTCATGTGATCCGTACATATCTTCTTGTTCTTGCTGCTGGATGTTCAATTCTTTCACGTTCTGATCGAAATGCTCCGTCACCGGTGTGGAAAAGTTGTTCATTTTGATTTTCTCGTCCTTGGCAATCTCAGAATCGACTCCTGGCGTCGAATACAGCGACGCGTAGTTGAAATTTGTCGTGGAAGAGCTCTGTTTCATGAGATTAGGATTCGAAGGTCTGTGCTGGGACAGCGTCGACTCAGAGAAGTTTCTCTGCCGGATATCCGGTCTCTGATGCTGGCTGTTCCCCGAGGACAGTTTGCTGATCTGTGAGTATCTGTTGTTCAAGCTGGGCTCGCTATTGGTGGACTTCTGGTTCTGGAACGGATGTGGGGCAGAAAAGTTCCTTGGAAAAGCCGGACTCGGCGTATTTGAACCGGATCTCGTCTTGAGAGAATTGCATTCGCTCGGGTGGTTCGGGTCGTGTGTATGCCTGTGATATTCGCCTTTATAGACTTCGAAACCTGCTCTCTCATAGACACCCCTGTATTTCTTTCCGGGATGTAAAGGTGGGAAAGCGCTGTTGAATCTCGGTATCGTGGGCGATTTGAAGAATTCAGGAAGCGATTCCAAGGACGGCGACACGGGTTCCAGCTGTTTCTTCCTGAACATTTGTGCGGATGTCCTGGTGTGATGAACTGACAGGGATCTAATGGACAACAAACCACGTTAGCCAAAAAAAAATCTGTTGACAAAAACCAGAAAAAAAATTCAAAATTCAAAATACAAACAAAAAACTAAGGCAGAAGAGGCAGAGCAGAGAGGAAAAGAGGCCGGAGCCCTGCCACGGTTTTGCGAGGGAAGGAAAAAAATTAGTGCAATTTAGTCGATCCGGTTTTGAAGAGGGTGTTTTAGCTTAGAAACCAGATGCCAGATTAAGGTTGGTCTAATGATCGTGTGACATGTATTTGGGTACTGTATCAGTTGTGTGTGTGTGTTTGTGCACTCGTGCATTCCTGGTGTCAGATAGTGTTGCAATGTCGCAGCGTTGCAGCTTGCAGCTTTGCAGCTCTGCTGACAGCATGCATCACTGCCATATGTCTCTTCTGGATCTAGATCTACGGCCCTATCCGACTTGGGACTTACATTGCAGTGGTTTAAAGCCCGCAAGTCCACACAGCATGCACCACTCGTAGTCGTGCCAGGACGAGCCAGTGCGAAGGCTTAGAAATGTTCATATATGTGTATTTTGGTGCTATTTACACGACCAAATTATCGTCCTCATAATCGTCATCCCTGAGAAAGTTCTCCAAGTCCTGGTCAATCTCGAAATTGCCGTCGTCGTCCAAGGACACATTCAATCCTGCGTCGATGGCCTGCATCTTCTCCTGCATCTTTTTGTAGATCAACAGAGTCAGTGCACTGAACAGTGTCACAGTGATCAGTATACTCACTATATCGATAATTCTGTCTGCAACACTCTTGGATTCTCCAATGTTGTGGAGTTTCGAGCCGATGAAAATCGGAATCAACAACTTGGGACTTGTCATCACACTGGCTAGGACGAATGTCGGTGTTCTAATCCCCGGAATCAGCAGCAATGCCCCATTGGAAAGTGAATACGGTAAGGGGCATAGCCTTATCAACAGCAATAGCCATAATGCGTTTTCGTCGTTCAACACCAACGTGAACAGCTCAAATGCCTTTGAAGTCTCCATCAACTGCTTCAGTCTCAGTTTCAACACGTGCCTGAACAATAAAAACGAACAGAGACTGCCCAAAATCGAGGCGCTTGCCAATAAGGGCCATCCGTTGGGAAAGCCCCAGATCATCCCTGTAAGCGTGGAAAGTGCACTGTAGCCGATCAAAGGCGGGAAGGACACGCAGAAAACCAAGGCGAACATCAACAAAGAACCGCCCGGAGTTTCTTTCCATTTTCCCGAGAGTTCCGCCGCCAGTTGCAACACGGCATTGTGGTATATCAACGCTAGTACACCTATCAGCGCTGAAAGGAGGCCCAGTACTAATATAGCAGTCTGTTTCCACAATGGCTGCGCTCTGAACCAGTCCAAACTCCGGGATCCGAGTTCGATTAGCTGCTCTCCACGCTCGTTCAAACTGTCTCTGAATCCTGACCCGGTCGGGAGCTGTGGTGCCATGGTTGATTGAGCAATACTAGTTCAGTGGCAGTAGAGATTCAGAAAAAAGTGCAATGTAAAGTGCACAGAGCCCTAATAGGGGCTGTCCAGGGAGAGAAAAAGTGACTTCAACAGGGGCTGTCCAGAGTGCACAGGGTCGTGCACTAAGAATCAAAACACATCCCGTCCCCGGCGAGTTTCATGCAGCCGCCCCGGCACCGGCTCACATCGACATCGCTGTTTAGTCATAATCTTTTTATCGTCTGTGATTGGAAAATCTTGAAAAAATTGCAATATTTTTTCACAACACTCTCTGATCTTTGTGAGCGCTTACCATCACTAGACCGATAATCAACATGTTGCGCACCAAGACTAAAGTGATATCGCGCGTCCTGATAGGAAGCCGAAATTTGGCCACTTCCACGTCGGATTCGGTGTTTTTCCAGGTCCCAAAAGACTACGTCAAGAGAACCCCTCCTTACCAGAAGTTGGTGCAGAACTTGGCCACAGTCAAGAGAGTCTTGAACAACAGCCCCTTGACACTTGCCGAAAAGATCTTGTACTCGCATCTCGTGAACCCGGAGGAGTTAAGTGTCGGAAAAGGGTCCGTATCCAATATCCGGGGGCTCGAGTACTTGAAATTGAACCCGGACAGAGTGCTGATGCAAGATGCCTCTGCCCAGATGGCGCTTTTGCAATTTATGACCTGTGGAATGAAGGAAACAGCAGTCCCGCTGTCCATCCATTGTGACCACTTGATCGTGGGGTCAAAAGACGGGGCAGAATTGGACTTGAAGGCCTCCATCGCTACCAATGAAGAGGTTTTCAATTTTTTGCAATCGTGTGGTGAAAAATACGGTATCCAATTTTGGGGTCCGGGGTCCGGAATCATCCACCAGATCGTGTTGGAAAACTTCTCTGTCCCGGGGTTGATGATGCTCGGAACGGATTCGCACACGCCAAATGCCGGGGGTTTGGGTGCCATTGCCATCGGGGTCGGGGGAGCTGATGCCGTGGACGCCTTGACCGGGACTCCGTGGGAATTGAAGGCCCCAAAGATCATGGGAATCAAGTTGACGGGACAGTTGAATGGCTGGTCATCTCCTAAGGATGTTATCACCAAATTGGCCGGGATCTTGACTGTGAGAGGCGGAACCGGGTACATTGTAGAGTACTTTGGCGAAGGTGTGGACTCCTTGAGTTGCACTGGTATGGCCACTATCTGTAACATGGGAGCCGAGATCGGAGCCACAACCTCGACGTTTCCGATGAAAGAGGCCCATTATCGGTACTTGGTCTCCACCGGCAGAGAGCCGATCCTGAAACTGGCCCAGCTGGTGAACAAAAATTTCGGTTTTTTGCAAGCAGATGAAGGTGCCCAGTACGACCACGTGATAGAAATCGACTTGTCTTCCTTGGAACCTTCCGTAAATGGACCATTCACGCCGGATTTGTCGACTCCGATCTCCAAGTTGGGGGAAACCACCAAGGAAAACGAGTGGCCACAGTCGATCTCTGCCGGATTGATCGGTTCCTGTACCAATTCCTCATACCAGGACATGTCCAGAGCCGCTTCTATCATGAAACAGGCGGAAAAAGTCGGCTTGAAGCCAAAGATCCCGTTCTTTGTCACTCCGGGCTCCGAACAGATCAGAGCCACGATCGAAAGAGACGGCTTGATCGAGACTTTTGAGAAAAATGGGGCTGTTGTCTTGGCCAACGCCTGTGGTCCATGTATTGGACAGTGGGACCGTGGTCTGGACTTTGACAAGACTCTGTCCAACGTCATCTTCACCTCTTTCAACAGGAACTTCAGGGCCAGAAATGACGGAAACAGAAACACTATGAACTTCTTGACCTCTCCAGATATCGTCACCCTGATGATCTACTCAGGAGACATGAACTTCAACCCGTTGAAAGAGTCGATCAAGTTGCCTAGCGGTGAAGAGTTCAAGTTCGAGCCACCTGTAGGTGAAGAATTACCGGACCAAGGGTTCATCGCTGGTAGAGAAAAGTTCTACCCAGAATTGGATCCACAGCCACACCCAGAGGTTCCTGTAAATGTGTCTCCAGAGAGTGACAGATTGGAATTGTTGGACCCATTCAAGCCATGGAATGGTGAAGAGTTGACTACGCACGTAATTCTCAAGGTTGAAGGTAAATGTACCACTGACCACATCTCTGCTGCTGGTGCCTGGTTGAAATATAAGGGACATTTGGGCAACATCGCCTACAACACTCTTATCGGGGCCCAGAACAAAGAAACTGGAGAAGTGAATAAGCTGTACGATTTCGACGGAACCGGATACGGGATTCCAGAGTTGATGATGAAGTGGAAAGAAGAACTGAGACCTTGGACTGTGATTCTGGAACATAATTACGGTGAAGGTTCAGCAAGAGAACATGCCCTGTTGCAGCCAAGATTCTTGGGTGGTAAGATCATCTTGGTGAAGTCTTTTGCCAGAATTCACGAGACCAACTTGAAGAAACAGGGTATGTTGCCTTTGACTTTCTCCGAAGAACTGGACTATGACAAGATCGATTCTGGTGACAAATTGGTGACAAATGGTTTAGTAGGGTTGGTTGCTAAAGGTGGAGACAATGGCGGTGTATTGCCGGTTACAGTTGTCAAGCCTAACGGGGAACAATTTGAGATCATTTGTAAACACACCATGTCAAAAGATCAAGTTGAGTTCTTCAAGCATGGTAGTGCAATTAATTACATCGGAAGCTTGAAGGCATGAGTTATTTATTTATTATCATAGAAGAATGCAAATGGATAAAGCGTTAAATGAGTGTAGATGATACGATGTGATGACTGATGTGATGACAGATGTGATGTGATGATTTTGTATGATCTTGTTTGATCTAATATGGGTTGATGAAATGGATGAGACGACATGATGATATCATACGATATGACGATATCATACAATCTGATGATCTGACTTCGCTGGTTTGGCCCACCTAGTGAAGCAACGTCTTGTCAATGGTTTCCAGTCCGACAAACGGTTTCAGTTGTTCAATACTCTTACGTCTGGTTTGCTCTGTGGAGTTCTGGTAGTACAACTCTTTTATCTTTTTTTTCAAATTCCTAGAGGGGTTAGTACCATGCCACAGTCAAAATTGACACCGGACTCTCACTTACTCTGTGTACTCGCCTTCTGGTGAGCCCCGAGGTAATACGTGGGACATGTCATGATCGTGGTTGTGCAACTGGTCATATTCTGGCTCCTTTAAAGAGATATCTGGATTTTGTGTGTTTAAAGTAACCCCCATTTTGTCTTGAATTATTTTTCTAATTTGTACACTCTAATTGACTGGGACGAACAGGGGATTCATGAGGTTTATATATCTTGAATCCAATTCAAATGATGATGACATAGGTTTACATCACCCCGTCAGGGGTTCCCAACAATCTCTGTCAATGCAACGACCTTAAACAATTGACTGGGCAATTGAACCTTTTTTTTACTTGAATTGCTGCAATGCGGCTTCTTTTCTTTTTCCGAACCCCCTTTGGTTGTAAACTTAGTTAATCTGGGACAAGTTGTAATTCTAGAAGTTGCATAATTGTGACGTCAAAGAACAAAAAATCGTGCCAAAGAGGTGTGGGTTCAGATTAGATCGTACACCGAGGTTATTTAATGTAGGCGAGGCAAAGTGAAAATCCTGTAGCTGTAAATTCTGCTAGTTATTTCTCGAACTTCAGGGTTGTTGCTAATATTTGTCGAAGCTTGGATAATGCGAGCAAAGGGTCTAGGGGGCTTCCAATATGTGATGCACGGATGCTTCATTAACAAAGTTCTAATAGTTTGAAGGATCTTCGATATGTTAGTGAGTCCTAATATCGCTCAGTTTAGTCTTAATAACGCTCAGTGCTGTAAAGAATCTTCTATTAACTGATTAATCCTAATTTATTAGGGTAAACGATCTCTATTCAGTTAGTGAAGTGTTAATATCGTCAGTGTTGCGATGAATTGTTGGTTGACAGAAACTGATATCTTTTCAGGAAATGACTTCTGTCCATTATTATAATCCAACTCTGCTCATGCCTGGTGACTAGTTAAACACAAAGAATATTATCTACATTATTGCAATCCAAATCTGCTCATCAGGTTGGTTGGTTGCCAATTGTTTCAGATTGAAGATATTTTTGTCTTCAGTATCTCAACCCAAATCTGTCTATGGCTTTGGTTGGTAATAGTTGCTCCAAATTATAGAGCACAATATCTTTATTATTGCAACCCAAAGCTGCCCACCACATTGCTCGGTTACTAGGCTTCTTCACTACTACAATCTGCTCATCGCTTTAGGTAGCTAGTTGTTCAACTATATTAAATCTTCGCTTCATCATTGCAATTCAAATCGGCTCATGGATTTTGGTAACTATTGCTGAAGCATAGAAAAGCTCAGCTTCTTTATCTAATGTGTTTGATTTTGTTATTAGTTGATCTTAACACAGGGGACGTTAATTCACTGGTACCACACAAATCCGGATACGTTTCGGTTGGTAACCAGTTGCTCCAAAGAATCTCTTCTTCATTATTACATTCCAAATCTATGGCTTTTACTAACAACTTGCTAGAAAGAATCTTATCTTCATTAAATCTTAGCTGTTCATAAATCGTCAAACAAAGTGAGCATATTATATACTGTTGGCATTCATGTTCATATTCACATATTCATCGGTTTCAGTGAAACCATCACCTTTGTCGTTGATAACAACCGACTTGTTGGACACTTGGTTCATCAATTTCAAGAATTTCGAATTCTCGAATTTCTTGCTGGTCAAGTTCTGTCTCCTTGTATTTTGTGAAGTCTTTGAGTTCATTGCATTGGCAACGAGTTTGGCTGTCAGAGCAAAACGTTCCCTGTCATAATCGACGTCATTCTTGACTTCTTTCTGGGCCTCTGGCTTGAGCAACTGGGACTCTATTTGGTCAAATATCTTATCAAATTTGGCACCATCAGCAGCGATTTCAGGTTCGTTCAAGGCCAGATGGTGAAGTTCTTGGTGCTCAGACATATATCCATGTTGTTGTGGCAATAAGTTCATAGAGACAGGTGTAGTGTTCAAAAACTGGTTGGGCATTTGTCTAGGCTGTTGCAGGTACTCTTGATTCCATCCATGTGATGTAGAAGCGGTCTGGTGAGCGGTCTGGTTCAAGGAAAGTTCAGAAAACTGTTGAGTCCAGCCATTTGACTGATTTTGAAACTGATGGCTTTGCAAAGGTGATATATTGGAATGGTGGTGGAGTGACGCCTGGAAAGGTTGTTGGAAAGGAACATGCAGTGGCTGGTAGCCCTGAGAAGCGCCACCGTTGCCACTAAACGTCTGGAATTCCTTCTCCAAGTGATCGTCAATCTTGATAAACCGGTTTGAAGTGTTGAACTGCGATTTTTGTTGGTTCCCCCTTATCTGATCATGTGGTTGTAAATTATTGCCGAAATGTGGAGTAACAGATGAAGCCTCGGTATGTTTCTGGAACGAAAGCAAGGGATTCGAAGCTCCGCAACTCAGCAGATTATTCGAGACCAACCCTGACATCTGGACTAGCTCTTGGTGTATTTTGTGAATGAAATATGCTCTATATTATTAATTTTGATTGAATCTCCACCAGCTCAATCCGATTTTATATATACATGTCACGAAAATTTTTTCCCACCGTTCTCCCGCATCAAATCGTCTTATATCCACGCATTATTTCTTTTTCCGTGGTCTCTACACCGAGATTTCACGATTTTCCCGGGGTCGGGCGTATAGAGTTGCCCGATTAGGCAATAGATAGTGCCGACCAGGGATGCCGGGATACACATAGAGGATGGGATGTATGGTGGAACAAGAGTAAGCAGAGTACAGATCCAGTGAGCACCAGGGACAGGCAACAGAATTGTGTACAGCAGATCACTGCTGAGCACAATATCACCTCCCAGTCAGATTCCACGACCCAGGCAAAAGTTGCCCATCACCCACTTGCTCAGCAACATATGATTCACAGATGAGATGACTATGCCTGGATGCAGCAGTTACCTAATGAGGCAGTCTAACACACATTTCCTTATTGGGCAATCGGCAATCCAGCAACTTGGTAAAAGAGCAATTACCGAAACGGGCAGTCGGGACTTTTTGCTACATCGGAACTTAAAGTCTTTCGGTTTTTGTACCGAGAGCACTCACGTCAACAGATTCTTCCAGAAGTATTACATACCGCAAGCGAGATTCTCACCCCACGCTTGCTGGTATCGGTGCACAGTTACCAGCCACCAGCCACCAGCCCACTCCTATCCCCATCTCCCCATCTTTTGCCCCGGCCAAACCCCGTGCCTCTCCAAAAGTTTCCATCTTTAAGCTCACGTGATTCTCTCTTCCTACAAGAACCGAGAACAGAAAAAGAAAAAAATGAAAACAAAAAAATTCAAAAAGACTTCAAATTAATAAGAGACCCCATTCTAGATACTGTTTATATATCTACAAAACCCGTGTCATCGAGTCAAAAGGTCACCAAACCACATCAAAGCTCAAGATACAAGCACCAGAATCATGAACCAGCTAAAATCCGCATATTACCACCTCTTTGATCCAGTGGTGTTATCATCTTTGGACTCTCCATTGCCTCCGTTTACAATCATCACAGAGAAACCATCGTTAATCACAGGGATACCGGATGGGATATTGCTGTTAATAGCCCCAATAGTGCTGTATTGGACGTATTCTCTGGTGTTCCACGTGATTGACGAATACGAATTGGCCGAATACTACAGAATACATCCACCAGAGGAGATTACAAAGAGAAACAAGGCGTCTAAATATGAAGTGGTCAAAGATGTCATTTTGCAACATATAATACAGACAGTGGCTGGATTTGGATTGTTTTATTTCGACCCAGTTCCAACTACAGGATACGAAGCTTTATCGATGTGGACTTTGAAGCAAAATCTCAAGATTTTACCCAACTTTGTCATTTCGATATTGTACAATTTGGTGTTTCCAGGATTGAAGATCTTCATTGCCTTTGCCTTGATCGATTCGTGGCAGTTTTTCTTGCACAGATTGATGCATTTGAACAAGACCTTGTACAAGAGATTCCACTCCAGACACCACAGATTGTATGTACCATATCTGTTTGGAGCCTTGTACAACGATCCAGTAGAGGGTTTCTTGTTGGATACTTTGGGTTCCGGTGTGCTGGCCCTCGTGACGGCATTGACACCAAGAGAGCAGATCATATTGTTCACCTTTTCCACGTTGAAAACCGTCGATGACCACTGTGGTTACTCTTTCCCATGGGACTTGTTCCAGATCATTTTCCCAAATAACTCCATCTACCATGACATTCACCACCAGAATTTCGGTATTAAGAACAATTTCTCGCAACCTTTCTTTACGTTTTGGGATAAAGTGTACAAGACGGAGTACCACGGAATCGATGAGTACAAGAAAAACTCGAGAAAGATGACGATTGAGAAATATCACGAGTTTTTGGCAAACAGGAAATTGCAGTCCAAAGGTGCATCATCACAGAAGTTGAGAAAGCAAAATAGCGAATTGATCACTCCAGAGAACTCTGAGAGTGAAGAAGATGTAGCGATGACCAAGAAACAGATCTGAGCAAACCATATGATGACATTGAACGAAAAGAATCGGGTTTTGAGATCATCATCTGATAACTGATATCTTTGATAAAACGATATCACTGATGATTTGATACTCGGATACACTGATATATACTAATCATGCCAATACTAATACTACTAATCAAACCTTTTGGCATCTATAACCACGTAGTGATGTAGTGATTGTCTGGTAATCGACTATACTTATTGACACGGTTCTGCCATTTTCCACATTCCATTTTTCGTGAAAAAAATTCACCTTGAAGGGTTGACGATACCACACCAGCAAGATGGCATCCAAATTCCGCCCCACCGAGTGGCTCAAACTGAAAGGTTTTGCGCCCCATGTGTACCTCTTCCACAACAAGGAAAGTGGACAAGTTTTGTACTCGCAACTCCCGCATTTGAGTCCCTACCAGATCAAGACACAATTCAAGAGACCCAATTGGGAGAGTAAGAAGCCCACCAAGAGAAGAGACATCTGGGAGATCATGTGTGTTCTGCAATTTGCCGATCATGAGCTGCTGTTGAAGCTGTATCTTGGACTTGTCGAATTAAGACACATGAGAGAGGTTTCGAAGCGTAAAGAGGCCGAATCGTTGAGACGTAGAAACAAAGATGGGAACATATGGTACTCTGGCCAGTTCAGACCTACATATTCTCAAGAAAGTGTGGCTGATTTGTCGACAGTGATAGACGAGTTCAAGATCCCGACCAAAGTTCTGTGGCAGAATCTCTGGAGAAAAGGTGACGACAAGTTTTGGAACACAGAATTGGCTTCACATGAAGAGTTACCACCGATTTTGATCGATAGAAGTGTGATATTGAAGCAGTTGAGGGAGAGTGGTTCTTTGGAGAGCAGTTCTGAAGTTCCTCAATTGGAGGAGAATAAATAGATATTTGTACATAGGATATACATGGATGTAATTCATGAAAGTGTCACCTGTTGTAGTTGATGAATGTCACTGATGAGTTCATGGTCATGATTGGACATCATTTATGGACACAATTCACGATTGCACCTTGATAGGAATCGTGCAACTGGTCAGCTTGACAGTCCGTAGAAAGTGCATGTAAATTTGTCAAGTTGATGTAGTTTATGCAATTGTCACCTTGGATATAAGGCATGAATGTTACCCAAGCAAATCTGTCATTATGATACAATTCAAGATAGCCTCATCTTGAAACCAAGTCGCGTAGATTTGTCACCTTGATCTAATCCATGCAGTTGTCACGATGATATAGTTCATAAATCAAATGAAAATTGTCACTTAATGCAATCTGTCACCTTACAATCCACGCAATTGTGATTCATAAGTCCAAAACCACCACAAATTCATGCAAACTTATCACCTTGAACGTACTTTTCCTGATCAAACTCTTCGTCCTCAAAACTGTCATGATTGATGAACTCGTTGATCAGGATCCCTATCAAGGTGAAAAAACACGTTGCAATGCTCACTTTATCGAACCAGCTGTCGACAAATTTCACCTGCAAGGGCTCGCCTCCAATTGCCATGTCGATGTTGGACGATATCGTATCGGTCAAGTTGGATCGGAGCAACAAAGTCGTCAGCAAGGTGTATATTCCGAGCAATTCCGATAAGAGAAGAGATCTAAACACCGATTTCTTCTTCTCCAACCCCGAACTTTGGTGTGCCCACGATCTTAAAGAGTGCGGGATGAGTCTTGACAACGAGTGGAAGGTGTTGACGACACTGGACACCGATCCCAAGAATAACGACCCGGACAAGATGAAACTGAGCTGGTTCACCAACAGATCCTCGTCAATGTTGTCCCTTGAAGCCGTCACCAATTTGGCAATTGTCACGGCAAGCGCATCCTGGCCAATGTCGTCGTCGTGCAAAAGCTTGTGGAACATCAACCGGGGCAATTTGATCAAGAATAACGACACCATCCGGTAGAGACAGTACACCGAGAAGAGTTTCCTAAAGAACTTGGCCACTCTGTGCCTCAATTTGTGCTTGTCACGCTGCAGATGCAATTCATACGTCATTCTCACCAAATCACTGTTCAACGAGTTTTTCAACCTTGAGATCAGAGCCGTCTCTTCTTCGAGCAACTTCAACTCTTTATTAGCAGAATTCACCCCGTATTGCGCCTGGAACCTGTCGATCTCCTCCTGCCTCAACTTCAACACCTGTTCGGTGGTTTTCAAGTTCGCCACGACTCTGTCGGTCTCGAACTTGGACAACGGCTTCTGTTTCTTGAAAAGCTCGTAAAATGGGTTCGAGATCGTTCCGACCCCGCCGAGCAGCGCTATCAGAGTGATTCCTAAGAGCGTTAACTCCGACACCCATTTCGAGAACACATTGTGCAGTGCTCCGTCGGTCCGGATCCCTGTGATCATGTCCAATTCGCTCAAAAAGTACAACCAGCCCAAAATCGTCAGTGCCAAGATGACAAGAGTCAGGTTTCTGTGGGCGTTTACGATCCCATGGAAGACCCGATCAACTACATTTGCCGAGATCATTAGCGGGATCACAAACACCAATAGCACCGTGCTGAAGGGCACCACCAGATGCCATAATATCAATCTGCTGTCTCTGTCCAAGAAATCGCCTATTTCACAGAGTGAGAGGTGCATTATCAACAAGGACAACGAGAAACTCGTCAGAAACACGTGACTCACGCTCCTGCTGAACACTTGGCCTGAAAAATGCTGTTTTTGTCCCAGTTTCGGCTGCCATTGCTTCGGTGGGTCGATACCAAGACCTCTGTAGTCTATCGGCACGCTGGAAAATTCAAACAAACTCGGAATATGGTGGTACAAAAACTTGTAAGCGAGGGCGTACCATAGCGTGAAGGATACCAGGAACGGAACTAGCCCGAAAACTGTTCCAATTGACATCTTAGGGGAACTGGTTGTGGAGTTGTGTGGGATGGCGCTTGCTTCTGGCTTCTGATCCCTGCTTACAGAGTGCTTAAAATGATGAAAAATTATATTTTTTTTCTCTATGAATATTTTGGTGCAATTTCTGGGGGGCTAGATAAGGTGGATAAAGATGGCTAAAGGTGGGAAGACGCTTATGGCTTGTTCTGACTGGCAAAGTCTACGGCCAAATATATGATTGCAAACCACACTAGCCCTGGGCCACCCATTTACTGCACCCGTAATGCACGACAACGTTGTCCGGGAACCAGCTCAACACGCTGTACCCCAATCTCTTCTTACAGATCTTGCACGTCAGATCTTCATCCACCACTACATGATTACCGTCGAGTTCTATACGCTGCTGGGTCAGCTTGAACTTCCTCAAGCCCATCAAGTTCAGAAACAACTGCGACTGGTTTGTCTCCGCCTCGATTTGCTTCAAACTCGTCACCAATATGGTGTTTAATTCAGAGATCGGGATATTTGGGGGTAATATGTTTAACACCTCAACAATATCGAGTTTTGATCCTTGGGTTGACAACAAATCCAACAGCTCAGATCGCGTCTCAGGCTGTTCTAAGTACTTTGAGAGCAAGTCTATCAACAACTCTTGCCCTTTTGTGGCATCCTCGTCGTAGATCTTCATACAGTATGCTAGGGCAAGTGGATACTTTTTCGTCAGGATAAATATATCCAACACTTGGCTGTGCTCTTTTAATTTCGACAAAACGATAGTCTTGGCAAATAAGAACTCATCGCGGTGCATTTCATCGATCATCGCAATCACTTTTTGGTAGTCATAGGCATCAGAATTTCGTAAAAACGACTCCAAGCTCGAAATTTCCCCCAAATGGAGATACACTTCCACTAATCTATTGTGTAATTTTGTCGTCTCATCGTTCAACTCAAGAATGAGATACTCTAAATACAGTTTAATGATATCCACGCGGTCCCCAACCAGTGATTCGAGATAGCTCAAAACTCGGAACCTGTTCAAAGACTCGCTTTCTATGGAATCGTTTATAAAGATATCTTTACAAAGATCGACATTTACCGACATTGGCCATTGCAAATACTGGAACACAAGTTGCAAATTTTCATCGTCCAACTTCTGTAAGTACTGTATTGTCGGCAATGGGCCATGTAATTGCTGCTTATTCTGAGACCCCAACTGTTTTAACAATTTGAGCGCATTTTCATGAAGCTTCTTGGTGTAGTAGAAATCGATCAACTCTTTATACATCGACCGCTTCTGTAACACATTTTCTACAGTGTCGATATCACAGTAGTTATTTACACGGAGCAACGGTCCCACTAATCTTGGTGATGTTATCATGTAACTTTTGAACAACATCGTGTCTACTGATTTGATCAAAGCCAACAACGAATCATCTCCCACATCGCTAGAGGACATATATAGCTTTTTACTGATAGTGACTCCGTTCCATTCGAACTTTGGAGACTCGGGGTTTAGCATTTTATTCAATTTCCGTCTGGTGTCAGTCAAATACGGGATCAAGCTTACGATATTACGAGTGCTACGATGGCCCTGGTGATGGTGACCATGTTTTACAGACACAGGGGATCTCAGCTCTTTTGTAGGAGACGAGAATCCAAAGGAAGATCTTTTAGTAGGCGAGCTGGGCGATTGCGTCTCCTCCAGCTCTTCAGCAATGGTGTCAAAGGTCAAGTCACCTTTGCTCAAATCTGGAAAAAGCTCGAAAACTACGTTTGGAGGAGCCATAAAGGATGTGAACAAGTCGATGGCCCGGTCAACTTCACCTTTCTCAAACAACTCCTTACCGAATTTGATCTCGAAATCACGCAAGAGCAAGAACTTTTTGTCCTGTTCAGTGATGCCTATTTCAGCATTTTCACCAAAGAAATCGTCAAATTCAGCCTGACAGACCGAAGGTTTCAATTTCTCGATCAAAGATATTGCATCTTCGTACCGGCTAGAAGTTCTGGCCTGGCTCAACAAGTTTTTAAAGCTCTCTCTCACCAAGACTTCTACTTTGGAGTCAGAGATGGCAAACAACAAGTTATCGGTGTGCACAATCTGCTTCACATGGTTCTGAAGTGTTATAGACTGCTGCAATTCTCCTGTCCGGATCTTCCTGATCTCTATTACATGATCATTGTGTAAGATCAAATAGGGGAACCAAAAAACCACTGATTCTGGGGCCTTTGTCCAAAAAAGCGGATTCTTCTTTGGGGACCGTCTCTTGTAGGACAAAAACTCGGCAGAGTCACCGACTTTGATCAGCACAGTCTCCTTCGATATGAGATTTACGTGGGGTAAAGTTCGCACTATAAACGATTTAGAAGTGTTGTTTCTGAAGTAGCTGAATGTAGACGATGAAGTGACCACAGAATTCGAGATGAAGGGCAAATCTGAAGCCAGAATGGCACTTTCCGGGTCAGAATCGTACAAATCCACAGTTATCAAGTCGTTGTTGTTCAACATGATGGCCAACTTCTCAGAAGAGAGAAATTCGAGACATTTGACTCTGTCGTTCAAAGTGTACTCCAATTTACTGTTGAAATCGTCCTTTACGAACGAGTATACAACCAATTTTCGTTTATAGCAAAGTGCAACATAAGACCTGTAATCCAACACCTTTGGAGCCTCGTATTTATGACTTTGATGGCCAGTGTCGAACGGGTTTGCACTGCCCAGAGTCGCCAACGACATCGAATCGCTATAATCTAGCACCGAACTCTTCTCAATGAACGATGAGTCAAACAAATGTTCCTCGGAGTATTCAGAAGTATCCATAGACGAGTATATTTTCACCAAATTTGTATTTTTAAAACTGGACAACTTCTCTTCGAGTTGGTACTCTGGCATCGTGAAGATGTGTACCAATCCATTGGATAGCACTATGAGGTAATTCATATCTGGGAGCACCTGGAGACTTTCAATTGGTCCATCTATCAACTTCAAATGCTTTTCCAAGGTGAGAATCTCGCTTTTGGCGGTGTCAGGCGTGCCATCGACCTGCTTTGTGATATCATAGACGTCCAAAGATCCGTCTTGACGTGCTAGAAACAACTGGTTCTTGTGCAGCAGTGAGGCTGTGACAATCGGATCTTTGAGCACCACTGACGAGAATGGTCTCAAGATGTTCATCGTGTGGTCTTTACCATGTCGTATCGACGCCATCGCTCTGTTTCTTCAACCTCTAGATCGTCCTCTAGATTGAGCAAAAAAATATAGAAAATTGAGAAAAAAAAACGGGGCATACTGGGAATTGAACCCAGGGCCTCTCACACCCAAAGCGAGAATCATACCACTAGACCACACGCCCGATTTTCTGATAAAATTAGGCGCTTCTGGACCATGACAAGAGTAGGGGCATTTGAATATCTCGATGGTAATGGCTATGAAATGAATATGTTGGAACTTTTCCGTTGATCCCAGTGATCTTAGGTATATTAAGGATAGTAAAGGCAAGTCCAGAGTCGAACGGGCTAGAATTGGGTTCGTGAACTGGAGTCTAAACTTGTCGGGTCCGTATGATTGGTGTAGAGTACACTACCAATGTAGAGCTGCGAAGTGCCTAAAAAACCACCTCAAATCACCCATTGACCAAATCCAAGCTCAATAGGATCTCCACATACCATAGGCCTTTCAAATATGCCCTTGTCATCCTTTCAGCACCTAATTAAAGCCCATAACCAGGCCGATACAACTTTTTACTGTCATTTCCCACTGCAATTTTCCAGTGGCGATTTGAGAAAAAAAAACAGTGGTCAAAAAATCAAAAATACCAAAAATCAAATCTCAGATATAAAACACCCATCCAGTTCATCAATCCACATCAATTCACCATGGGTCAAGATGCTTCGATGCCAAATGGCAAGAAGAACAACGATAAGAAGAAGGAAAAACCAAAATACGAACCTCCAGTGCAATCCAAATTCGGAAGAAAGAAGAGAAAAGGTCCAGCAACGACTGCCAAATTACCAAACGTATATCCAAACACCAGATGTAAGTTGAAGTTGTTGAAATTGGAGAGAATCAAGGACCATTTGTTGTTGGAGGAAGAATTTGTCACGAATCAGGAGAATTCCCAACCTACAGAGGCCAGACAGGCGGAGGAAAGAGAGAAACTTGAAGATGTGAGAGGCTCGCCGATGTCGATTGGGACTTTAGAAGAGATTATCGACGACGATCATGCAATTGTTTCATCATCTTCTGGCCCAGAATACTACGTTTCTATATTGTCATTCGTCGATAAGGGATTATTGGAGCCGGGATGTTCTGTGTTGCTCCACCACAAGACTGTCTCTATCATCGGTGTGTTGCAAGATGACACCGATCCGATGGTATCTGTGATGAAATTGGACAAGTCTCCGACAGAGTCGTATGCGGATATCGGGGGTTCTGAAACGCAGATCCAGGAGATAAAAGAAACTGTGGAATTGCCCTTGACACATCCGGAATTGTACGAAGAGATGGGTATCAAGCCTCCAAAGGGTGTCATATTGTACGGACCTCCAGGTACCGGTAAGACATTATTGGCAAAGGCAGTGGCCAACCAGACTAGCGCCACTTTCTTGAGAATCGTAGGGTCGGAATTGATACAGAAATATTTGGGAGACGGGCCAAGATTGGTGAGACAGATCTTCAAAGTTGCCGCAGATAATGCTCCTTCTATAGTGTTTATCGATGAGATCGATGCCATTGGTACAAAGAGATACGAATCGACATCGGGAGGTGAAAGAGAGATCCAAAGAACCATGTTGGAATTGTTGAACCAGTTGGACGGGTTTGACGACAGAGGTGATGTCAAAGTGATCATGGCCACCAACAAGATTGAGACATTGGACCCGGCTTTGATCAGACCGGGACGTATTGACAGAAAGATCTTGTTCGAGAATCCAGATCCAAAGACCAAGAAAAAGATCTTGGGAATCCACACGAGCAAGATGAACTTGTCCCCAGATGTTAATTTGGAAGATTTGGTAAATGCCAAAGACGATTTATCGGGAGCAGATATCAAGGCCATCTGTACTGAGGCCGGATTGTTGGCCTTAAGAGAGCGGAGAATGCAAGTCACTGCCGAGGATTTCAAGAGTGCTAAGGAAAGAGTGTTGAAAAACAAAGTGGAAGAGAACTTGGAAGGTCTCTACTTGTAGGTTGCACTATAGATTTTTTATAGTAAAATATGAAAATGAGATAAAAAAATCTGGAAAGTGAAAATTCAAATCTGAGATAAAAAATCAAATTTGAAGATTTCCCACACTGTACTGACCTGATCAGATCCAGAACCAGATGTTGAACCGAGCTCTGAAAAGGGCTATAAGCCGACATATCCGTGCAGTTTCTCGCGGGCTACATTCCGGTCTGGAAGCCACTGTCATAGAGACGAGTAATACAACAGCGTTGGACATTCCTCAAAATAGTACGATTTTCAGTCTCATCCAGCCCACAGGTCAATTCCATCTCGGGAACTACTTTGGAGCAGTGAGAGTGTGGCGGGATTTGACCAATGCAGTCCACGAATTGGAAAAGTTGCGGGAAAACACCAGGCTTTTATTCGGACTTGCGGATTTGCATGCAATCACAGTGCCCCAAGATGCAGACTCGTTGAGAATAAGGAGAAAAGAGGCAATTGCCTCAATTTTGGCCAGCGGGATCGATCCCGATAAGGCCATTGTGTTCAGCCAATCGGCGGTACCTGCTCATTGTGAACTCTTTTGGATATTGGCCTCGGTGACGAATTTGGGGTCTCTTAACCGCATGACACAGTTCAAGAGCAAAGCACACATCAAAGAAGACGGAGATAAGTGGGGCGAGAACATCGGTAGAGCCAAGCTCGGGCTATTCAGTTACCCGGCACTCCAGGCAGCGGATATCTTGGTTTACAAGTCCACATATGTCCCCGTGGGGCAGGACCAGCAGCAGCATTTAGAGTTGACCAGAGAATTGGCTGCCAGTTTCAACAGGCTCGTGAAGCATCAGTATTTCGATCTTCCAAAGACTTTAGTCGCCCCAACGAAGAAAGTGGCCTCTTTGAAAGATCCACAGAGGAAGATGTCCAAATCTGACCCAAATGAGTTGTCAAAGATCTTGATCACAGAGACTCCAGAATCTATAAGGCACAAAATCTCAAAGGCTGTCACAGATTCTATTGAGGGAAAGCTAAGCTATGATCCAGAGAACAGAGCGGGCGTCACAAATCTCATCAATATTATAAATGCCGTGAGAAACGAGCCTTTGGCTGACTCCATTAAAGAAATTGAGCATTTCACAAAGCAAGAGTTGAAGACCTATACTGCCGAACTTGTGATCCAGGAATTGCAAGAACCGAGACGCATTTTTAACGAGTTGGTTCTCAATGGTGACTATTTGGCCAAAGTTGAAGCTTCTGGTAACGATCTGGCACGTGAGATCGCTGACAAGACGTTGCGTGAGGTTAAATCTTTAATAGGGCTTTTATGAGCTGTGGCATCATGTATATACATCCTAACAACGTTATGATACGTTTTTGAAAGAAGTTTGGGTATGTAATTGAACCTGTGACGGAAAGAATGGTGGTGATGGTGATTTGAGTAAAAAAAAAAAATTGCTCCGCGACGGGGAATCGAACCCCGGTCTACCGCGCGACAAGCGGTAATTCTAGCCACTAAACTATCACGGACTAATTCGATAAAAAATTGAAAGATGTAGGCCTTGAGTCTGCTTTGGTTGGTTGGACGTTCTGACGCATCTTTGGGTTGACTGAGTCATTGTGACATTGGTGGATTAGAACTCATGAGTGATCCCATTTCTATATAGACTGAAGAAATTGAAATTGAGTTCTGAGCGGTGGTCCATTTGAAGCTCATCACTCCTGCCAAAAGTAATTCCCATATATGAAGACCACTTGATCACTTTCCAGAGTATTAGTTCGAACCCTTAACTTTTCCGCTGAGAAACGTTAATTTTTCAGCCTCTCGCTGCCTGAACTGCGAAACTCAAGACTGGCAAACTCAAACTTCAGGTTCGTTGAAAGTGTGTCGCAGAGACTCGACTGATGCCAGCTGCTTTCAGGGCATAGGATTTAACGATGTTACCGATTTTAGCGATTTTAACGATTTTAACGATTTTAGTGCATGAAAATGTGCAAAATTCAAACACTACAAAAGGAGACCATTTGATACTCATCAAAGGATAAGCCAAGTCAAGATGTGGGTACTTAATTACATAGAAAAAAGTATTGGTGGACTTTTCTACAATTTCCGTGGGCGCGATTCGAAGCTGATTTCCAATTTGGCACAGTTTGCTGATGTTCCTGATGCTATTGAGGTTAAAAGTGACGATTTTCAAGATAAAGGGTCCTTGCCAACTTGGAGCACCAGAAATGGTGAGGGAATCTCACCGAGTTTGGCCTGGGAGTTAAAGGGAAGCTTCGAGATCGGTTCTTACATTGTGGTTTTGCAAGATCTCGACCCCCCAACTCCTACACCTGTGTGTCATTTGTGTGTGTATGACATACCTTCGGAGATAACAAAAATTTCCAAAGGTGGTTTCAACAAGGGCCCTGGAAAAAAAACTTCTTTCAAATTTGCAGCTGGAGCACTTGGATCTACAGAGTATTTACCGCCAAGAGGCATTCTTGGACATGGGCCGCATAGAAATTTCTTCCAGGTGTTGGCCATCGATGCAGAAGGCACACAGATTCTCAGGGATTTGAAAAGTCCAAAATTTGAGGCCATAGAGGGTCTTCTTGAGGGACACGTTCTTGCCAAGGGGTCGATCTTGGGCGAGCACGAGAGGTTTTGAGTTGTGTGCTTTCATGGTGTTGTGCAGATGTTTTGTATAGGATACGCACTCGTTCGGAGCGCAGATAACACGGGCCCTCGGCCGATTTATCATTGCAGTCCATAGAATGCATGAAACTTTTCATCTTAATTCCGAACCGCTTCGGAGATAGGAGACGCATTTTTTTCCACTATATAATACCCCAAAACACCTCTAAATAAACCAAGAAACCATACGAAACACTCACGAAATGGCGATATCACAGTTCATCGAGAAGACTTTGGGGTACTTGTTCTACAACTTCAAAGGGCATGACGACGAGTTGGTTGCCAACTTAGCAGATTTCAAAAATGTTCCTCACACAATAAAGGTATCGAGTTCAGACTTTGCAGACAACGAACATATGCCTACATTTACGTCTCCAGTCTCTGAGAACAAGTCACCTAGCTTGAGCTGGTCAGTTGAGCTGGACAAATCGGAAATTGCTTCTTATCTGGTGATCCTCCAGGATCTCGATGCTCCAATTCCACATGCCATCACCCACACTTTGGTGTACGGAGTTAGTCCATCTGTGACCAGTTTCAGCACTGGAGAATGGAGCAGTGCCGGCACTTCGTCGACGGAAACATTCAAATTCGGGATCGGATTCGCGAAACGTGTTGGTTACCATGGCCCACGTCCCGTGCTCAACCACGGCCCACATCGTTACGTCTTCCAAGTGTTGGCCTTGAACGAGAAAGCCACAGCTGCCTTGGAGGAATCGCAGCCGAATTTGAACCAGTTTCTTGCCAAGCTGAAGGGTCAAGTCTTGGGGTTGGGGTTATTGACTGGGATTTACGAGAGGAAGGCCTGATGTAGACAAGAGGCGTAGCCAGGCATAGCCAGGCATAGGCAGGTGTACCAGATATATCCCCATATTAATCTCTACATCCTCAAACAACCAGTTACTAGCACATACTTGCCTAACATTACCACTAACTACACTTATCTACCCATAGCCCTATAATACATACCTACTTTACAAACCTTCTCTTGCACGCTGTTTCAACCTCTCAACTTCGTCATTGTTCCTCTGTGCACCTTTCTCTATCACCAAGTTCCTCAACAATCTATTTTCCATCTCTAGATGCTGGATCCTCATCTGTAGTCTATGAGCGTTTTCATTCAACTCTCTGATATTGCGCTGCATTTCCTGCTCTTTCATCTTCTTCTTGATCCGGAATCTTGCCGAGGCTGCAGTGTTCCTGCGTCTCTTGTCGACATCTGCAGCATCTGAAGAGTTTCCGGACGGGGACAAGCCCTGGCCGTCGTCCAGTTCCTGTTTCATCACCACAGATGGTGACGTGTTGGTGGACGACGGAGACGGCACTATCGTCGACTGTGGAGACGCAGAATTGAACACATGAGAAGTGAAATGAGGCTCAAAATGTTGCATTCTCGCCTCCCGGGGCTCTCTTGTGTCCCGGGGTTCTACAGAAACATCTCTAGGTGAATTGGCATGCAATATCGACACGAGATTCGAGATCTGGCTGTTATTGGGCGCATTTACTTGCACAGGCGTGAAATTGTTGGTCACTGAGTGGTTGTTCGTTAGCACATTGAGGGCATCCATGGCACTGTCGTGGAATCCAATGGCCCCGTTCTGTTCTCCGGGTCTTGCCTGGTGCTGTGCTATCAACGCGGCCAAGGCATCGATCTGGATCTGTGAAAGCCCGGCACTCACAAGTGTTTTCATGGCTCCTGGGGGCACTTGCACCTTGGGCACACTGGAGAGCAAGCTCAGTGAGAGTGAGTCGATGACAGAGTTGTTAGTGCTCTTTTGAGTGGAGAGGATCGTGATCAAGCTTTGTGAGAGCAAATCGGGGCTTATTTGGGAGCGCGGATGTGTTTCTTGCGGCGGTTCGGTGTTCATGTGCTCATCGGGCTGTGTATGCCATAGTGTGTCATTTGCCGGGCCGTTTGCCGGGACGTTTACCGGGTTGTTGCCGGACCCGGATCCCGGATTTGGTGCCGCACTGAAACCATCGGCATGCCCATTGTTGAGACCTCCTGGTCCATATATATCGTCGCCACGGTCCTTTGGCTTTTCCTCATCCGGAAATATAAACGAGTCGTCCGCAAATGCCGCCAATTCTGCCGTCAATTGGTTGTCAAAGGTCGTGGGATCCGAATCTGGCATGAACGAGTCCACATAGATCAACTGTTCTAATAGCGCTACGGAGGTCTGGTCATGTTCCTCTGGGTTCATCTTCTGGAGCTGGTCCGGATTGTCGTAGCGTGATGACGACATTTTCAGGTGGAAATTGCTGGAGGCCGGATGTGTGCTAGTGGGAAGCCCGCATCCACTGTCAGAGACTGATTCGCGTTGGTACAGATCTGTTCTCCCGGTACAGGCGCAAACTGTTGCAGGGGTGGTGAAAATTTTGGGTATTTTGGGTCCAAGAAAGTGTGTGATTGCACAATGTCACGTGATGGATGATGTCACGTGACCCATTTCAGATCACGTGACTTCTTTGTTTGTTTTTGAAAATGTCATGTGACTTATCACGTGACCATCACATCACACTGATCTCATAATCGTCACTTTATTATTCTATGTACAGTTCAGAGCACTTCAGCGACCCTGGCTAAAGAAACGCTTGCTCAACTCGTAGGTGCTGATCATGATAGCACAAGACGGCGCTATTTTCAAGCATCTGGGCAACAAACCTATGTACAACGACAGGACACCTTCATTGCGCACCATTTTATACAAAAACTTGAACATGGCCTCTTCGTGCTGCTTAGAAGAAACCTGGAGTCGCGTCTTTCCCACATCAAAGGGATTTGTCAGGATCGCAGCGATTATCCCCGAGAAACATCCGCCCAAGAAACTCGTTATGAAGATCTTGTAATCGATCTTTGTCTTCTTACTGATGACAGCATCGTCCGTAGTGGTCCTAATATTCAACGAGGGAATATGGCGTTGCAATGCCGGCGATATGAACTCATAAGACGCCCAATAGATCCCGCTGAAGGGCACGTCACGCCACAAGGTGATCTGTAAACCACGGAACAACGACGTCAATCCGGTTTGTTTCACCTCGTTCCAGGAATTGCGCAACACCAATTGCATGAGCTTACGAGAGGGTAACTGTGCAGTGGCTGGGATCAGCTGGAGCCGAGTTTTCAACAATTCGATGGGCGCCACCGATGTGGCTGAGAGCACCCGCGCGACGGAGCCACAGATCAACGGGTTTAACAAAGTGTAGTTCCCGATCGGAGACGAGTCCCGGAGATACTCGTACCCGGAGAAATATACCACATTTGACGGAATCGCCATCAATAGCACCAAGCTCAAGCCTCTGTACAAAGAGGGAAAGCCCTCTGTGGCGTAGATTTTGCAGATGCCCGAGAAAGTGCCCCTGATCTTGGCGTCCTGGGCGCATGTGGCGTTCTGGACACAGTATTCACTCAAAACGTGCTCTGTGAATGTCGGATTCCCCCGGAATACCGTCGCCTGCTTGCCCTGTAGTGTATTTTTGGCGCCCTGGTGACCCTTGGGCAGCGTATCCCTACAGCATTCTTCGCCATGAACCAATGCCCGCGGTAATAAAACTTGCTGCTGCTGCATCCGGATACGCACCACGTCAAAGGGCGTCACTGCTATGGATGTGATCAACGACCCGGCACACGCGCTCATCATGCGCTGATGCAAAGTGATCTGGCCCTGGTACGGCGGTGGACTGCCCTGTGCCCTGAACTCCTCGGCCTGAATCTCCTCAATGGCGCCGGCT